>JAAGNO010026006.1:0-41869 GCA_033439905.1 Ceryle rudis
CCCTAAATTTTCTTTATCTTCCCCCCCCCCCCCCCTTCTTTTTTTTTTTTTTTTTTTTTTTCATGGAAACATCTCCTGCTTTAAGATGTTATGGGCTCCCTGTTCAAACTCCTTCCACCAGAAACACTGTCTCAGTTGCACAATCGATTTGGGGCTTTCTAGATAAAGGAAAATGAAGCAGAATTCATTCTGAATAAAATGCTCCAATAATGAAAACACTTAGCCTAAAGATGAGTTCAGAAAGTTAGTCTGACATTTTGCCCTGCATCCCTTCGAGAAATGCAGTGAAATGCAACAGCAGACTGCCTGCAACAGTGATTTACAAAAGGCCCTAATTACGTCAGCAGCACAAGGCACCTTCTATTCAAAATTAAGGTTAAGAATGCTAAGCCAAGCAGAGCACTATATTGGCTGAACATTCAGTGCTTTACAGTGCAAAGGAGCAGATAACAGACTGCACCATTGTTCTGGGAAGCATTCTTCCTCCAAGCTTTTTTTTTTTTCTTCTTCTTCCCTTTTTTTTTTTTGAAAGACAGAAAGACTTAAAAATTTAAAAGAACATTAATATTCATCACTTCAGTGGTTTCATATAATGGGTCACGTATCTTGAGTACCCTCATGGCTGTTTCATCTTCCAGCCTCAGTTCCTCAACCTCACTGCAGTATTTTGTGTGCATCATGTAACACAAACATTATAAGGAATGAGGACAAAAAACCAAACCAAACCAAAACAAATCCCCCAGTCATGTAACGGTCATATTACTACTTCTCCACTTTTCCATTTGTGCTATTTTTTTCCTTTTTTCTTCAAAAGAAAACCTATGACTGTATACAATTATCATAACAATTCACTTTTAAATTACGTTATGCTGAGAATCTTCCGTATCAAACAGATCCAAATTTGCATTCTACAAACTGAAATGTATCAGTGTAATTTGTATCAGCGCAAACCAATCTTTGTTACCCTAGATTATGATTCTAAACTAAGTATAAGGAGAGAGTACCCATTATCACAAGGCCCTCTGATTGAAATCGAATAGATAAAAGGCTTCAGTACACTAGTTCTTCAAGAGTTTGTAAGAGACAAAGATGAGACATCACAGAAAGCCATTAAAATACACTGAAGAGTCACTACCAAGAGCTGCACAAACTGAAAATTAGCAAGTTCTGACTTTTATCCCCTGATTTCACTCATCAAGATTATTCAGACATGAGAACCATACCATCAGTGAGGTAAACAGAAAGAAAACCTGAAATTAGAAATGCCTGTATCTTGCATAAGCAGGAGCGATTTATTGCAGAAGGCATCTGTGGACCAGGCAGGTACTTGCTGTTTTCACTGGAACCCTGTTTTGATGAGATAATTTTTCTGAAAGCTTTCTATACTCAAAGCTCATGGTCACATGAGCAGAGTCAGAGTCACTGGAGAAATGGAGAAGCTTTCAGTTAGGATCAGTCAACTCAAAGCTGCTGAAAGACTCAAGCTCTGCATGTAGGTTACCCTTGAACTGCTATTTGCCTAGTTGAAGAGGTAACAAAAAAAGGAAGGGTTTGCTTCCTCAAGTTGCAACCTTCGATAAAGAAAAGCCGCTTAGCACACTCTCTGCACACCTGACCAGCAGGCAACTTGGTCAACCACATCTACACACTGGAGCACCAGCCAGTCCCCCCTTACTTGCCCAGCAGCATTAAGGCAGCATTGCAAGACATGGGAATTTCAACTGCTACAATGAAATATATATATATAGGTCAACCCTACAGCTCTTTTTGTCTCCTCAGTTGCACCACTCGTGCAGGAAAAAAGCCCTTCAACCAAACAGCAGCAGTAGCAGCAATACATTGAAGATAGAATCACTTATATAGAAGGCATCAGACAGTACTTCCTTATAAAAGAAAAATAACTGTGAGTTGTTTGATCGTAGCTTTTTTTTCCCTAAATATACACATAGAACTCTAGGAAATGCTGAGGTTAAGGTTCTCATAGCAACATTAACTCTCTCCTCTGGAATATACTATATTTAGGTACACGTTTGAAAGCCTATGTACAACAAAGGAGAACAATTGTTATAAGATCAAAATCTTAGGCTTTGACTTTCATATTCAGAACAGCACTCTTATTAAATTTTAAAAAATAAGAAAAAGGCTTAAGTTGGCCATATTACAGAACTCCGATTCTGTCCCTCTTTGCTGGGCTACTGAATGTTTAACTCATTTCTGGGAGTCAGAGGAAGAACTTGACTTTGAAGGGGATTCACAGTATTATCATATGTTTAGTGGCCATTGAAGACCAATAATGAAGTCATGAACTCTGTGAGGGTCACACCAGCAAAACAGGTTTTGGGAATCACAACAGCATAGGCAGAGAACAGCAGGGCAGGATTAGTGCTGGCTTCAAGTCATCATCTATATTTGGAGGGTTAGTGCTTCTGAACCCATCAAGTACAAATGCCCATGCCCACATTCACCCCAGGTAACTTTAGAGCGTTAAATTCCTTCTGAAGCTAAGGGAGAGAAATGGAGTAATTTAAGATCTAAAGCACATGACAAGGCATTTGTGTATCTCTTCTAGCTGCAGAAGGAATCTAGGCTCCTGAGACTGGACTTCAGCTGGATGCCGTAAGCTATATTGGCCGAATTCAGGCTGTGGTGACTAATCAAGCAAATATGTCTCTCTGCACTATCGGCATAATTACACACTGCAACTGTTGACATTTGAGCTCAAAAAAATAAGCAAAGTTTGTGATGTTGCATATACACAAATCACATTTAAAGGAACACATAAAACAAGCACATTTGGGGTGCTATTAAAAATTTTCAACCCAAATATTGTAAAAACAAGCCAAAGCTTTTCCTTCTCTCGTTCAAAACTACAGGTAAAAATAGCAATTTGTTACAATGGATGAAATCTATACTTGCTATCTGTTTCTGTCTTCTCAAAACTTAAGTACTAATGCCCTCTGTGTAGAATTGGGCTTGCATAGCAACTGCATCAAAGCTTCTTCAAAAATCTCAGCTGTTTACATAGAATGGTGTGAACCGTGCAATGTACTTTTAAGAAAAGACTGTACAGAGCACGTTTTCAAGACATAACCACTGCCTGCACAAACAGAATATTTATTCCAAAGTGTGCTCACATACTTAGAGGCTGAAGGTTTGGAAACTCTTAAGTTGCTACCCTATAATTTCCATATTTTACTAATAAATAGCAGGATGCTGTTTCAAGTGATACACATCTACATACACACAACACACTGATTTTGTGACAGTATCCCCAAAAGCCATTTCACTCTTTCCCAACTGGGTTTAATGTTCACATATTCAGATATATCATCTTATCTGTTTGATGTTCTCACATCTCCCCACTTGATTCCTCATTTCCCTCTAATTCTTTGGTAAAAGAAAGGATGAAGATTGATTTTCAATCCTTTTAAGAGTAACAACAAGCCTTTATGAATGTTGCTGAAGCTTCTGGGTATTTGCAGGATGCTGGAAGACAGAAAGCAGTTTAGATAGGATTTGACACAGTTACCAGTGCATACCAGTGGGAAGGCAGCCCAGCAATAGCAGGCTCACACAGCTCCGAATCCAGATCTCCAGACTCTTCCTGTGGTCATGCTGCTTACAGCTTACATTTTCTTCTTCACCTGCATCCCCCCCCCAGCATTTCCCATTAGTTTTGATTATAAGTCTGCAAATGAGCTTCCTTCTTTCCACACAGCTCCTCCCAACAGCAATTGCTTTTCATGCAGAAAAACCCTTCTAGTTTCAAGATCATTTATGTATGGAAAAAAAAAGATAGTTACAGACACTGTTACACTCCTTTGATTATGTAATGAAAGACATTAAGTGGTGTTGCTGGCATTAACCTTTATCTTTCATATATTTTATTATGTAATTTATCCCTAGATGGTGTGCAGTCTTCCTCAGATGTCCTTACAGGATGCATTATTTATTATCTGAATTTGCTCCAAGAGAAAGGTTTAGTAGAAAAGTTCTTGCAAATACTATTTAAGTCACTAACAGCCCTAGAAAGAGTAATACAAAGAAAACACATAATAATTTCTTGATTAAAATTCTTAAGTAACCAAGCTAGTTCCTGAGTATTTTAAATTGTTTTGCCATTATAAATTACTCTGTAGAAAAGGAATTATTACCACATCTTACTTGCTGCACAGGCTTTCAACCACAAGAACCACATTTATTTGAAGCTTGGCAGCACAACAAGGCTCCAGGGAGCAGCTTCCCATAGGATTTAGAAAAATGGTGCAGGTCCTGAAGACTTGGATGGCTCCTGCTTTCCCAGTAAGATGCCGTAACAACTGTAGCTGAAGTACTTGCCACCTGAGTGCCCAGGCTACCCTGTGAGCCCAAAAAACATTTCCACATACATGCAACTCGAACATATAACTGGACTGTCATTCTGCTGTACTATTGTCCAACTACAACTTCTACGTGGGTAGTCCACAAAATGCTCCTTCCCTTGCATGCTTTTTTGAAGGGAAAGGAGCAGAGAGGTTACAGAGCAGAAAACAGGAACACCGTTGAAATTTGCATACATAGCTAGATTCAGCTTCAGCCCTCCATCTGCATGCACCAGTCCAGCCACGTATTATTAGGAAAGGGATCAGTGACCACTTTCAAAGATGCCTTTGGAAACTGAGAATAGTATTTGAACATATGTGCATTTTTAATGCATGGGAAAACCTCTGGGGCAGTGACTGTCTCTTATCTGATACAATGGCACCTTGGGCTTTTGACTGTGGTTCATATAATAACAGAAATAAACCAAAACAACAACAGCCCAACCATCAGGGACAATGCCAAATAAGCTATATTTGGAATGTTCAGACATGACAAAACAACGTATTATTTTAAGAACCAGTAGTTATGAAATTTGTCTTAAACAACTGCAATCCAATTTACCTAGTCTGGTAACAAAGGAATCTAAACAAGTACAAGATGCAGAGCTGAACGAAAATTACAAACTTAGAAGGTAGTACAAAGGAAGACAAAGATAGACCCTCTTCCTCCCTCCTCCCAAAAAGAATAATCACGAGAAGTGAAAAAGCAGATTTAAGGACTTGTAAGTTTGTTCCCTAGTGCTTGCAAGTACAGAATTCTTAAGCTTTTCTCTGCACCTCTAGAAGCTAAAATAAATTAAAAAAAAAAAAAGTAATGAAACAAATTCTTAGCTAAGTCTCTGCTCCTAGTTCTACAAGTCTTGCCAGAATTGACAACAGCAGGATAAAAAAAAGAGTATTCATGACACATACAGCGGTGGTGCACTAGGTTTACAAAAAAAAAAATAAATTTCTCAATTATCTGTCTTTACAAGAGTCCCTTTATTCCCCTCCACATCCCAATGAACCAACAATGAAACTTAATGTGAGCAGATTGATCAGAGAAGAATCTAGTATGGATCTATCACAGGGAGACGCAATACAGGGCTACAACCAAAGTGTGAAAATAGGAAGATAAGAGCAACTTAGGGCAGTGGAAAAGGTAATGGAAGCTAATAGAAAAAAAAAGGCAAACCACAGAGAAAGACTCCTAACGAAGACTGGCTATAACCTCCAGGCACTCAAGGAATGACAATCATTTAACTGCAGGAACCTTAAGTATAAATACACTAAGAAAGTCACAGCCTAAGGGCCTCCATGTGCTGAAAATCCCCAAAGCTCAAGCACACCTTTGAAATAGAAATTTCCCGCACTCTGATGGCATCAGTCTCAACCCACAACAGGTTTTCCCAATGGACTGAGTTCATAATGCTCTGACAATAGAAGAGGGGTGCTTTATAATGGGTGGATGACAGGCTTAACCACAGCAGCATGGCAAAGCATCCCTAATGCACAACCATCAGCTGCCTCCTCGCTTTACAGTATTCAGCAATATTGCTTAACTTCCCATCTCCCCAGCTACCGGCTCTGGAAGTCGGCGATTCCAAGCAGTGAATATTGGCTAATTGTTGCTGCCCGCAACGTTCAGGATGTTTTATGGGTCAGTTTGTCACACGCACACAATAAATGCTTTTAAGAGAGCTGCCTGCATTGGGAGAGGATTTCTGCGCAACTGTGTAAGCATTGATTGTGTGGGCAGAATTAACCCCCTGCAGATCCTAGCCCAAGAAAAATTGTCAGTGGGAGAAGAGGGCTCACGTTATCCTCTCCTCAATGGGCGTACAATTCTTATTTCAGCAATTGCTTTAATGGGAAACTGCTCCATAAAACTACTCTGCTGTTTTATTTTTGGTAAATTTGTATATCAAAGGAAAACAATGGTTTTTCCCTGGTGCAGGATTGATATATCAGGCCCAATGCAAAATCTGGGGTTATGTCATCATGACTAAGCATTATGACTCCTCTTTTGAATACAGCGAGCCCCATGCAAATCTCACCCCCTTCAAACCTGCTAACAATTACTTATTTTCAGGGAGAAAAAGTGAGTAAAATATTGGAGAAAACCCAAACACAACTATACACGAGTTTTATTAGCATAGTGTCTAACCACCCTGCCCCAGAACACCTAGCATAGAGATCCAACTTACGAAGACATTTTTCACATCTCTCACTGCTCTGCTTCACTGCTGCACCCATCCATCTGTGTGTGCTATGGCAGGACCAGCGCACAAGTTCCAACTCCATGGAAAGTGCCTCTGACTTATCTACTCTTGAGTTCCCTCTCCACGGCTTCCTCCAGTCCATTTTGCACACCCCTTCATCCTAGTAGGGGCACCATAAACAAAACAACAACAACAAAAAAAAACAAACACAAAAAAAAACCCCACAAACCAACCCCTTGCTTAGCTTACAGGGACAAATTCCCTGCTGCCATGGTTACCACTCCAACTTCTCTTGTGAAACTAGAAATGAAAAAAAAAAAAAAAAACCAACACCAACTTCACTGAGAACAGACGGCTATATAATGCTAGCTCTCCCTCCCCTTACTCATCATTGTTAACCACTAAATCAGCTACTACATCTGGCATATTTAATTTGGACTAAATAAAATGTCACTAATTAAAAAGATGCCGAGCAAGCAATACATGACATTCTAGAAACAAGAGAGCTTAGTATCTGAATACAGCCTATTAGAAACTGAAAGGATTCAACTAGTTTTTACCAAAAGCTGGGAAACAAAGGCAACTAAGCGGTCCTCTATGCAATCTTACTCACAACAATGTCCTCTATAAGCTCTCCCATATCGTCTAGGTGTACCAAGGTTTCCAAACACTAATTCCTGCTCAAATGCAAAGTAGTTAGCTCATTACAGATGGTATTATCTGGCTGGAAGTCTGTAGCCTTAATTCCAACTTTAGAAAATCAAGTTACTTTGCTAAAGCTACAATGAATAAAATGTTCAGCAGACACGCACAGAAGTTGCTTTAAAACTCCTGTGACCACACTGTTGTCTCTGAACAGTAACAGCCTCCTGCCTTCTCTCTCATGTTCTCCACACTGTTTTCAGCAGCCTAAGTTGAAGTATCACACACTGCTCCATCCTTACTTGCTTGCAATTCTTCTCCCTAGCCCATCCATGATGGCTAACATGTCAGTTCTCTGGCATCTCCCATCACAGGTCACAGCACATAGACATGAACACCACTTTCTGTTGCTGACCAACACAGCTCCCTGGTACCTTGACATCAATATACCTCCCCACCCACAGTGACTGACATCATACTCCTAGACCAGCCTTTCACCTTTGTGGCTACATCACTATCAGCATTCCACTGACACTTACCAAACAGATTTCAGTACAGAGCCTCACTGAATCATATAAAACATCATTTTACAGCCCGTAAATGTTTTCCATCATCTTTCCTGCCAACCGATAATCTTTTATCCTAAAGCTGTACTATCCCTTATGACTAGCTGAATAAGCAGTTGAAAGATTTCAGTTTTAGTGCCTCCAAGGCTGAGGATTTCTCATGAGAACAGATCATCTTCTAAGTGCTCTGGTCCAAGTTCTCAGCATCTATAAATCAGATGACTGGTTCCTCCCTGTTTTTTGCTGATGTATGAAGCAGAACAGATATTTAGGTATATTAAATACTATTGCCACTGATTAATTCCAGTACTGTTGATGGTCAAGTAAGATTCAAAATTCAACATAGAAATTCCCCCATAAAGTAAACTTTAACAGAATTCTTACAAGATGTTCAAGTGGATTACATTGATAATGCTGGCACACACTGGGCAAGTAAAAATATTACTGTTAGAAACTCTGAAGTTATAAATCAATGAACAGTAAGCTTTTTTCTCATAATTCCAAACTTAATATTGTAGACATAACACAGAGATGATCTTTTTCAAAACCACCATGCTTTTAACACTTTTTTCCCCCTCGTTATAGAAGTTTAAGAACAATCAAAACATCACAGAAGGGTTGAGAGTGGAAAGGACCTCTGGAGGTCATCTGGTCCACTCCCTGTTGCGCAGACAGGGCCACCTAAAGCCCACTGTCCAGGACAAGACACCTTTGGAATACCTCCAAGGATGGAGATATCATAACCTCTCTGGCAACCTGTGCCAGCGTCTGGTCACCCTCACAGTTAAAAGAGTGTTGCCTGACGTTTGGAAGGAACCTCCTGTGTTTCAGCTTGTGCCCATTGCCTCTTGTCCTGTTGCTGGGCACCACTGACTGACTGCTCCCTTTACACCCTCTTTTCAGGTAATTACATACAGTCAGTAAGATGTCCTTGAGCTTTCTCTTTTCCAGGCAAAACAGCCTGAGCTCTCTGAGATTTTACTCATAGGAGAAATACTCCAGCCCTTTAATCATCTCTGGGGCCCTTTTTTGAATGCTCTCCATTATGTCCACACCTCTCTTCTACACCAAGGAGCTCAGAGCTGGAGCCAGCACTCCAGGTGTGGCCTCAAGACTGCTCAGTGAAGGGGAATGATCACCTCACTTGACCTGCTGGCAGTGCTTTGCCTAAGACAGCCCAGGATATCATCAGCCTTCTCTGTGGCAAGGGCATGTTACTGGGTCATGTTCAACCTGCTTTCCACCAGGACTTCCAGGTCTTTCTCTGTTAAGCTACTTTCCACCTGGTGCCCCCCAGCATGTACTGGTGCCTGGGGCTGCTCCTCCCCTGGTTCAGAATTTTGCACTTGCCCTTGTTAAACTTCATGAGGTTTCTGGCAGCCCATTTCTCTAGCCCATTTCTCTTATACAGATAGCATGGAGTTACATAAATATCACCATATTAACTAAAAATATAAAAAAAAAAAACCTAGTGAATTTGATCATCATTTAGGAACCAAAAATGGGTCTTTTCTTACAATCTTTCATCAGTATTTTCCCATGCCATGCCACAGTGGTTCAAAATTCCCTTTAAGTGTTGCAGAAACACCTAAAGTCTGTTAGTCAAAGGCTGATGAACTTAAACTGTGTAAGTCTAAATATGAGGTAGTGTGCTGAAGCCAATCCCACAATAAAAAAATGCTTCCTGATATAGAACTGGATAACATAATGCTAGAGATTTGATGCCAAAGCTTACATGAAAGAAAATGCTACTTCTCTGTTCAGCATCTGCTTCAGATACATAGAAGTCACTGCTGCTCCGAAGCTGTCAAGGCACAGTCAGCTTCCAATTAAGCTATCCTACCTTTGAAGTTGATAGGAAGCAAAGCTTTTTCTCCTCCCTTTAGGCATCCCCCTAAAAGTAGGTAATTTCCAAATGTATTTATTTTGTGTTGTCCACTCAGTTAAACATCTTGCACAAATGCAATCAGTGAGCCTTCTCTGTAATTGAAAAGTTTATGCAACAATTTTCATGAGGTTCCCATTAAACGTTTAATAATTAGCTGTATTAGAAAGACATTTCTATTTAAATAGCTCACATGCCTAGTTTCTTTGTTTAGAGCAGGCAATTGAATATGAACAAGATCCCCAGAAGAAAGATCGAATCTTTTAAGACAACAGACACTTCCTAGAAACCAATTCTGAATGGTATCAAACGGGAAGGCTTTTAACAGTGGCCTTACTACTGTAGCTGAGCGCAGAGAAATCAACCATTTCCAAGACTCCAAAAGGCAATGGCAAGGTAGTTTACTCTGCATTTTTATGTATAATAGATAACATATAATAGTCATTACCTTCAAGCACGTTCCCTTCTTTCCTTTTCCCCTCTCCCTAAATTACTGGCAATAAATTAAAGAAATCTACCATGCCGAGATACCAGTTAACTTTATTTCCATCCTGGCACAAATGACAGTTTTTCCTAAAGGATTTGATGGCTCTGTATTTACATCATGGATCTTCTTTAAGAATTATGCTGAGAAAAATCTAGGTCATTGAAGCCTTTCTAAACTGAACTGCAGAGAAACTGAAAGAGAATGTAAAGGCACTGATGTCAGGTTTATTTTGCCTTTTCACAAGCTCATTTTTTTTTCCAGATTGACTGGCAGAAGGTAGATCAGCCTTTGGACATCTTTCTTATTCTGAAGTTTCTATTTCCATGAGTGAGTTAATTCCTGTTCCATCCAAATAAAACATTTTTAAAAACGTTGTGCACTTGGCAAACAGAGCCAGCTATGTAAGAACAACTTTAAGAAGGCTGGGCTTAAAGGGCAAAAGTACAACTTAGATCAACATGTAACAGAAGATATGTAAACATCTCAGTTTAGGATCCTGGACAATACATTAATTTAATAGTCCCTTCTAGACAAAACTTTATAAATAAATATATATGAATGTAAACAGTGTTGGTTTTTTGTTGGTTGGTTTTTTTTTTTTCCCCTGAACACTAGCTTGGTTTGGTATGAATCTGAATACTAAGATCCACTTCCTTTAGACTATATTCTTATTGCAGTTTTGCATCTATATAAACTAGTAACACACATTCAAATTTCATTCTACAGATTTCAATTTACAAACCTACTTCTGTCCAATCACCATGTAGAATTTCTGTGGTTAAATATATAGTTATACACATCAAAATGAATTTATTTTGAAGTAAAAAATGTCCATCAAAAACATATTGCATTAATAATTATAACTGGCAATATTAATATAGCTATTAAAAATTATTATTACTGCATTTCTAACTGTGTATCCAGCACAAATCTGCTGACTTCAGCAAATGTCACTCTTTATCACTTTATTAATTCGAGCAGAGATGATCCTACATAAGAAAATCTTTATTGCCTTTTCCAGCTTCAGAAGGTTGTGTTCTTTAGATGCTGGTTTAGCATAACCACCATAAGGTTTCTTATTGGAGAAAAATCTCTCTTGCCTTTTGTACTATGTAGAAAAGTGTCACAACATTTGCTTCTTCCACAACTCCCCCATCTTGTTGCACAAGATGACACATGGCAAAAGTAAAAATTTTTGGCTAGCAGCAGAGTATTAACAAAAAATACTCTGTGCTGAAACTATTTTCAGTGCAACTGTTGCACGTACACCCTTCAACATAACAGACACCAATCAGACCCGAGGTGTAACTTACTAAGAAATAAGTGATTTTGTGGATTTGTTGCCAGAGTTCTGCAGGTTCTTCTTTCAGTGCACCCAGCTGTACAGAAAACAACCCAAGCTTGCTTGGCTCACATCAGCCGAGGCTTTGCCAACCTATACACTCCATGAAATTCACTTTTTAAAGTGTAACAAAATAGCTAGTGCACGAACTTACTCAAGCTATACTGTGACTACCATGTTTAAAGAATAAGCAAAAGGGTGGATGATGTTCTAGGTGTCATGTAACACATTTCCCTTACGTGGACAGTGCCCTATTAAGCCATATTAAGGTTTAGCCTTCTCTGTAAAGACCATTATTTTCTACGCATACAGATTGGATTAAACAAATTACCAGGTAGTTTCATTCTGGGGTTCAAAATGGAAACCATCGTAAGATGACAAATTCAGCTTTTTTTTAACTGAAACATCTAAGGACATCCTAATGACTTTGTCCACTGGGAAGTTAATTAATTTGGGGAAGCCAAATCCTCACAAACCAACTTATCTTTGTTGCATTCGGTCTCCCACTCAAAACAAGAGCTGAGAGTATCTTTCCCTAGTACAAAATCATCAGGAAAATTGGAGGTCATTTCCTTTCTGAAATAGTGGTCCAATTGCACAAACCCTCTACCTTAAAAACTCCTGCTACTGCTCTCCCCTATGGGCTTACTGACCCCTGGGAGATGTTTACACACCCTACCCCCACTAAGACTCTCATTTGTTCCTCAAAAAAACCCCATAAAAATTTCCAAGAACTGGTATCACTATCCTCTATAAATTACCCATGGCTAAAAGCATCTGTCTATAAAAGTCTGTATTCCTTCTCCACCTCATATATGTTCATGCATTGAAAAGAATGTGTTTAGAAACTGATATTTTTTCACAGTCCCTTAACAGATGATGGAAGAAAAAAAAAAACCAACAAAAAACCAAAACAACCCTGCTGTTGCCAGCATCTCTCTAGAAAAACAAACTCTGCTGTTTCTTCCAGGAGGAGTAACCAATGAGGAGGCTGGCCATTCAGGCAAACAGTCAACAAAAATTTCCCACACAGTCCTAATAAAACAGCTTGGTAACTTAGGGAAATGATCTACTCCATCACAGATCACTACCTAGTTTGGTTTGCATTCCCCAGAATGTGGTAGTCATTTCAGCTGTCGCTAGCTAATCATTCAGTTTCCCACTGTAGTCAACAGAAAGAGGCAAGTCAGTGCAATTTGTCATTTTCTATGGTTTTGCTACTCTAAGATGACATGAATGTACTCAAAAGGTAGTCCTCTATCTCACCCCTGACTGGAGACACACAGACAAGCAAGCCAAATGACAGATTTAATTTTATATAACCATAGTTGACAGAAATAATTCCCACCATAAGGCTGTTTAAAAGGTGATCATATTTCCTGACACTGTGAAAAACTACAGTAAGTGGTTGCCTAATGCTACATATAATAAGGAGACCAGGGAATGTAAAAAATATTAGCTAAGATTTGCTCAGTAGTGGTATCTGTTAGAAAATTTTGTTTCAGTTTTAGTATGGAATAAACTTAAAGGCCAGTAGATACAACTTTGTAAAGCAGGTTTTGTCCCTGCACAGAGCAACGTGTAACTTTGGGTAGGGAGGAGCAGCACATACGCAAAGGTCCCTTGGTCAGACATGAGGCTAATCAACCAAAATGTGAAATTCAACACCTTCCCAAAATAGCACTTGCTGTTATTGTTTTTAATATGAAGCAAGCAGCGACCTGAAGAGGTCTGTGAGCAGGACGGTAAAAGACTGGGACTATCATGTCTACCTAAGGGTGATTAAACTCAACTCTGTATCAGAGCTTATGTGTGACTTACATGTTGACTTTGAGCCAACTGCTGATAGAAACATTCACAATAGCAAGTCAGACACAAAAAGGTGACTATTATCTTCAGCAAGAAATCCCAGTATCTGCCTCCAAAGTTAAATATTTTCATCTCCATTTCTTGCAAGCTGAGATGGAGAAAGGGCTGCCTGTAACTGGGAAAAACAACCATGCTGGACATGTTAACTAGTTTACATGCCACTTTCCAGCACCAAAAAAAAAAGCCACTGCGTAGCACATAATACGAAAAGCACAGCCATTCCTACTGCTTGTCTGTTGTATGTGAAGACCTCCAAGATTGTCTTGCACAGCTTTTATAATTCAACATGCAATTGATGCAGGTACTTAATTCTAGTTATTGGTAGTTCAGCTGCAGCACAGATATCTAACTTACAACCATGTTATCCGAAGTCAAATACACCCAAAATACTTTAAGGTTGTAGTGAAAGAAGAGAATCACGCAGCATAAAGAAATATTCTTCAACAACCTTGAAAAAGATCTGCCCTGTCACTGCAGGAAAAATGGCCTTTAGAAAGTTTTGCACCAACAGAAGTGGTTTTGTACACAAATAATAGAAGTCCTTCCATATCAGGGTCAAAGTTTTGCATTGACAAGCAAATATAAGCCAAGCAATCTCAGCTATTATCAACTCATACTGTAAATACCTTCTCTTCAAATATTTCTGACGTATTTCTTGAACTCAGTGAGACCTTACTGGTTTGAAATTCTGTTAAAATATTGTCACACAATTTAAGAGAAAATAAATTTGTTTCTACTACCCTACATTTAAAGATTTCAAAATACAGTAGTAAAACAGTGCACCAAAAAAGCAACTCTACGTGCTATCAGTCCTCATACTCAGATACTGCCTGAAGGTTATTACTGTCATCCTTTCCTTAATGGCCTCTATTTGAATGTAGGGTGATTAGCACTTCCAAGACTGGCTTAGGGGAAGCACAAGTCCTCTGCATGCACATCATCCTCAACCATTTTGCTAGACAACAGTTCACCACCACAGCTTTTGTAGCAGCATGTTAGAGAGGGCTGGAGAAAGAGGCAAAATGAGAAACTGATGTGAGCATGTTTACAGTGCTGTACAATTTATTTCACTATCTTCAGCTGTACTAGATTATTTATTTATTTAAGGGATAAAAGTAATATATAGAAAGCTTTCTACAAAGTTCATTCAGCTCTTTCATTTTAATGGTTATATATCAATGTAACAGTCTTTCAACTTAGACCCATTTTGACATCCCTTCGATGGATGAACTGCTGGAGATACACAAAGCAGGCATCTGTTGCACAAGCAACCTCCCTACCCACTGAAAGACTCCATCATGCCCTTGCCCTGCCTCTCTTCTTGCAGAATTTCCTGCTATAATTAAAATCCTAAATGTTTCTCCTAAACAAAAAAATACTTCTGGAGATTGCCTAAGTGCTACTCCATGTACATGAGAGGGCAAGCAGTAACGAAACCTTAGACACAGCAGCCAGCACAACCTTGGGCAGAGCATGAAGTTAATTTCTTGTTAGCCAGATGGGCATGAAGTTCCTCAGTAGTTCTTGAAGTGCTGCAGTTAACTACTGCTCTAAGTTATGCTTAATTAGTCTGTAAGCAAATGCTCATTTGTGACTTGCATGCAGTGTAATGCAGAACTTCCATGTTCACAGAGAGCAAAGGGAAATTACGCTGAGGATTCGTTCAAACAAATATAGCTGGCTGCCTCCTGATTTTTGCTTCTTATTAATATTCTAGAAAATACTAAGAAACGTGTCATGCTATACAAATGAGGTATGAATGTGGTGCTTTACTGTCCTCGTAGCTGACAAGAACTCTGCTCCCCTTGGAATGACAGCCCCTCTCTGCAGATGATGCAGGATTTGGGTTACCTTTTTCATCCGTGCAGTCAGAAAAAAAAACAAAAACCAAACAACCAACCCCCACCCCCAAAAACTAACCAAACCCCCCAAAAGACTAAGATGCAAGTAATTATGTGTAAGCATATTCAAAGATAAACAAAGAGCATTAAAAAAATATCTTTCACCAAATAGCATTTAAAACATTGACTGGATCCATATTCAGGAGTAAAACCCAGCCTTAGCACCTCTAATGGAGCAGACAAAAGGGGAAATTAATATTAGATTCTCAAATATATTTAGGACCTTGTAAATGCTACAAGTGGAATATTAGCTTCAAGCATAGCAAGGACATTTTTCAGTTGGACATTATTTGAGGCTGCCTATCAGGGGATGCTCATTTGACAAGGCTGTAACACAAGAGGCAAGGCTCAGCCTCACTTGGAGGAGCTTTACAAAGCTTTGCTGAGCTAGTTTAAGAAAAAAAGTTCAAAGGTCAGACGGGGGGAAAAAAATCCATAGAACAAACCAGCATATAATGAAGAAAAATGCTTTGAGAATATAAAATACAAGGTTTTATTTGCATGACTAGATGTTGGTGTTCGTGTTATATTAGCTTTCACTTCTTTGCCTAAAGAAGAGGAGGGTGATCTTTATAGATTTAATGTCTAGCTCTTCTCAAGCTGTTCCTTAAATCCATTACAAGGTGTGTCAGTATCACAAGCAATCTTTTAATCTTCTCCTATATATGTATATATGCACACATACCAAGTACTTGAAACACTTAACAGTACTCTGCAGTTGGGGACAACTCAGTACAATGTGTGTTCAGAAATGCACAACAGGTATTTTTTGATGCTAGAACTGTGTACCTGATACCTGACACTTATCAAAGATCCCATCTATAGCTTGTTCTACATAACTGACTACCTGGGGAATGGGAATTGTTGCAAACATCTGTAAAGCTATCTAGAAGGTCTGGAAATACTGTGGTTGGCTCGCTTTCAGTAAGCAACAGGAAAAATAAGTGTGACCAACAACAGCATGACAAGAAAGTTACTTCAGAGTAATTAGCTACTCTTAACAGTTTGCATGCAAGGACAAGCTAAAAAGATTACTCACAGAAGCCTGAGGGCAAGTTGTCTGTAAAATGAAATCCTGGTGTTTTACTATCAGGATGTCGCTGTTTAGATTAGAATACTCTTTTCCACAATGCTTTTTGCACCTCGTTTGTTTTTTAGGGTTTAAATAATGGTTTTTGGTTTTTTTTCCTTAGGGATGGCTTGTTCCTATTCCTGTTACCTACTCTGGCACAACTAGTAGAAAAATGTGATTTTTTAAAGGTGAACCAAAAAGGTGAGAGCAGAAACATGTGCAATGTCACCACACGGTGAGGCAGTCAACCTTCTCCCATGGCTGCAGGGCACAGACATTCTCCTGGCACTGGAAGCTGTTTCCTCACGATCAGCCCTCTGTATCTGCTTAGGGTGCCTCAGTGAGCCTGATGCCCCTGCAATGGCATGGGCCATTTGACAAGTGCGAGGTGTGGGTGGGAGTGATGTTCTAGATGTCTGGATGGGCAGTGCACACACCATGACACTGGGTGTGTGCAGGGTAAAACTGGTGTCCCCATAGTCCGTATCTATCCAAAAAAAGCAGAGCAGATCCTCATTCTGTCCTTATAAGAGATCTAGGAAGATAGAAGGGGTGGCTGGAAAGATCTGGGTGCTCTGAAGACGCACCTGTTTAGTGAGAAAGAAATGCAACTTTTAAAGGTCTCTCCTTCTTTCACCCCTTTCCTCCATTAAAAAAAAAAATGCAGAACAGATTTTGCTTTGCTGTTAATGAAATTTTACTGGTAATAAATCTGCTGAGACAAAGTTGCTTTATACACATTCCCCAGAAACATCCCGTGCTCAACATGGGATCTTGCATCCAAACTCCCAGTTGACATTCAACCCATTTTGCTTCTGAGTGCTATGCATTTCCCCCTAAGCAACAGGAGAAAACCGAAACACTAATGGCATGAAGCATAACAAAGATATTTGCCAATTCTCTTGCTTCCTGAAATGCAGCAGGAGAAACCAGCTCCAGTAACCCTGGCAGCAGCAGGGTCTACCACTGGGAAGAATAAGCAACCCTAATGCCAACGGAGAAACATGGTATGTAGCTTTTATGAATTGGTGTCGGTGATAGCTCACCTTTTAACAAGTCTAGGTGAAACTCACTTTTATGTTAAATTTTGTAAATGATGTTCAGATTACAGCCAAGGTGAAGAAAAGATTGAAGGTATTTACAGTAACTAAAATAATTTTTAATACAGTAATTCTGCACTTCTATCGGGAGAAAGAATAAGAAGAATTTGATAGGAATAATGAGACCATAAATCAACAACACAGAGAATTGAAACTCCTCCCATAATGATTTAATTAACTCAGAGATATTCTTCCAATGCAAAAAAAATGTTATTAGGGGTATTAGGGTCCAACTAACATCCCCTCTGTTTAGGAAATGGAACAAAACCATCTCTGCAAGCTCCAGAGCAATGCACAAACATCCCATTATCACGTCAATGAACTTACAAGTACATTCTTCCCTGGTACATCCACACACAAACAGCACCTGGGTGAAAACAGATGTTTCAAAGAGATTTCCACTTTAAATGTGGGCACAGTTCACTGTCCAGATAATTACAGCAAGGCCAAAGAAGCCTTCTTCCTGCTGTGAAAGAAGATTCTTGATATTTAAGCAACCACTGTGCTGATGGTTTGGAAATGAACTAACTAAACATTGGCTTTGCCTTCCATCCCTAGAAGTAGATGCCAGCAAGCAAGCAAAAAATTGGGCATCTTCCCAGTCCGGCACTACATATGTCCACAGTGTTTGCTGGGGGATCACCTGCAGCTCAGCTGTAGATGCCAGTGCAGCTCTCTAAGGGCTGTCTCAGCTCACCCTAGGAAGGACCTCATGGTCAATTCACTTACCAACTGCTGTCAACAACATGGTGCTGCAAGGTGATGTAGGACACACAGCAGAGGCTCTAACCTGTAACTTTGTGCTTTCAAAGCTTGCATCTGTTCTACTGGATAGCTGACATCCAAAAAGGTTTCTCCTCAGAATGTCTGAAGTTTACATGAACTCACACCTTGAGTTCAGACAGCAGACGACAAGGAGAGCCGAGACTCAGTGTAGCTATTCCCTCTATGTTGAGTGACTCCTTAAAGGCTATCAGCATAAAGTTATGACATCTCCAATTCACCTCAACAATTCACTTACGGTATAATTACAATCACTCACTGTAGTTCTGGGGTTTTTTTTCAATCCCCTACTGCACTGATGTTTACATCCAAACCCACTCCTGCCTGCTTGCTAGGCACGGAGAGAATTAGCGTTACTCTCATGTTACTTTTTTCACTTTTTTCCCCCTGCACTCTCAGCCCAATAGCTTCTCAGTTCTGCCAATTCCTTATCAAAGCATAGAACAGTTAAGTTATATCCTCACCATGCCACTAATAAAATATAGCAAGAGCAATGCTGTGCAGCAAAAATGTGCAAGGGCACACGTAACTAAAGATGCACGCACAAAAATCTAACGTGAATAGGCTACTGCACAGCTGCTGCAGCGTATACTACAGACTGCTCGGTACTTACACAAGGCAGTCCTAAAGGTTAATTTGCAAAGGCACTACTATAGCAAGCCTGCTTTTTAAAACAACTGCAAGAGTTCCTCTGCGGCTGAACACCCAGGGGGGCTACCAGCACATGTGCAGCAGGGCAAGTTTGGCTCTGATCCTGAGGAGTGTGCCAGACCACCCTTGGCTGGGCAACGCATCCTTTGGCATGCTGCCGCTGGTCCTGACCACACAGCCCTCCTCCCAGCACACTCCTGCCGCTGGAGCATCGTTTATGGGGAGGGAGCCAAAATGCTCCTGGGAGTGGGGCCAGGTTTGTGTCATTAAAAACAAAAAATCCTAACAAATAACATACTTTAGGGTTTGAGCATGAGATGCCCTTAGTATTTCCAGTAATTCATGTTGGGACTGTAACTACTGTTCTGGCACTTTCCAAAAGCAAGAATGAAGAGACTAATTTCTTTCTACCACCAAGCTTCTTGCTTTAACAGGTGTGAGGAAGGAGAAACAGCAGCTTTGACTCTTTGCTGATCCAGTGTGTGGGTTTGCTGATCCTGTGTGGGGTTCCAGCTGAAGAGCCCACAGACCCACTGACCACCCAGCACTAACAGCACTGAGGACAGCCTGTCTTTAGCTTAGTCCAGCAGACTTGTTAGTCTGCAGTTATTCATTACTCTCTTCTTCAGTAATGAGCAAATGAGACTTTCAAAACCATGTGAGTTCAACCTCCTGGCTTCTTCAGGAGTAACAGGACAACTTGTTTGCACAGGGGAGAAGATTACAAGAAATGCAACATCTTTTTTCCTATACTATCAAATTTAGCTCATTTAGTTTGGGCAAGTGTTATTTCTCCAAAAGAGAGAGGGGAACCCAGGGAAGCGTAGAGTCTGTTTCCATACAGTTAGATCACAGCCCTGTGGTGGAGGCCTGATCTTTCCCTAATTTTCCCAAAGAAAATTGCAACTTTCTTAAAAAAAGACATCTGAGTTAAACATGCCGCAGGGTGAACTATTTATGATTTCTCTATTTAGCTTAAGAGCCTTGCCTCAAAGAAAGATTTAAGAGAAACAACATGATGTATCATGAAAATATTTTAAAATTAGGCCAAAGGGAGTGCCTGGATCTGGACCTGAACCTAAAGCATTGTCCAGATTAATCCAGCTACAGGATTTAGCCTGCTTGGAGAAAGTGAAGTCCTGTTGACTCAACGTGACATCAGTATTTATTTTCAAAAGGTCTTGTTGCTAAAGGTGATTAAACTGCAGGATTAACTATAAAATTTCTTGTCACAAATGCAAAATCTAACTTAGTACATAAAGTTTTCATTATACAGAAGTTCGTATTTTTATACAGCTACTCTTTTGGAAATCGACATCCTTGTCTTCAAAAGGTGCAGTATAGAAGCTTTACAGGAAGAAAAATTAAAAATGTGCATCATAACACATAATTAGAACAATTAAAACTAAGCAGTCTGTTTACAGGAGTTCCTTTGAAGGGTAACTAAATCTGGAGAAAAAGAACTGCATTAATTCCTACCCATTTGTTAATTTAATTTGCTAAAAAAGAGTAAATAATTTTGGTACATAAAACTGCTATCTGGAAGTTTGCCTGGGCTGTATAGAGGGGGGATGTGAGAAATTTGCCCTATTTTTACAGTTGAAAGCTTCATTGACTCACACAAGATACTTTAGCCTAATATCCTGTGGCATTGCAGTGACCTACATGTAATTATTGCATGCTTTTTCCAAAATATTTGTACACAACCAAAAATTATAACCTAAGTTACCAACCAGTTCTCAGTTTATACCAGCGACACAAAGATGGACTTCAATCAGCAGTAACCTAGTTGTCTGATGTTTTTAGCAATCTTTTGGACAAATGTCTGGTCTTGGTTTGGTGTAATTTTCTGGTTTCCATTTTTCTTAGACAAACATATTTATCCTGTTAAGTAAATGATGTTTTAAAAACTTTCAGTTGTCCCTTCTCCAAGCCCACAATCACTGTCCCTCTCAGACTTGGGGTAATCTCATGTTTGTAGATGCGAATGTGTTTTATGAACAAGAATGCGGGGAAAAGAAGAAATAAAAACATTTAATGATCTTACAATGTCCCATGGTGTCACCTAGAAAATGTCCTTCCTTCCTTCTGCCTTTACCTGCCCTTTCCATCATGGAAAGTGGGAGCACTTATATAGTCTCACAGAAGTCTGCTGAAGTTTCTCCTGGCTCACAGTCAAGCTCCATGGTGAGGCAGATGGGTGGTACTTAGAAAGGCATGTGATGAAAAAGGAAACACTTGGGCATGCAGTGATCAGGTAGCTTCTCTCCCACCAGCTTCCTTCTGCCCAGGTTCATGGGCAACGCAGCTCTCAACTCAAGAACTTAAGAGCTTTTTGGCAGTTACTGCTTGAAGGGTCATACTTTCTCCAAACACAAGACATCTGCAGTTATCTCCCTCACCACACAGGTAGCTGAAGTAGCTACTGACTCAGCAGCACAGCTAATTAATACTTCTTGCCCAGGTACTCACCAGCTCGTTAACTATGTTACTGACACTTGAGTGGTGCCAATATCTACAGAATCACATGCCGTTCACTATCAACAGGTCAACATCTGACATTCCTCACTGCAAAACTTAGCTCAGAGTCAGCTGTTTCCACCTGCAGAACTATAATAAAGGATCGTAACACTGAACTCTCACGGAGCATATACCTGTTTAATTACAAGTAAGTCCTTAACCTCTACCACCAGATGTGTTTGGTCACACAACCAGACCCCACCGCTTTGGAGCTTGCTCAGTGCCAGATAGCCTTTGAAACGTAACCTAAAGGTTCCCAGTTATTTCTCTTCTAAGTCTATTACTATTAAATTATGTGTCAGTTACTCCACCTGCCTATGTGCTTTAAAAATTATCTACAAAATCTTTTAATTATGTCTTTTTCTGAACCAGAGAAGATTATCCAGAATCAAATAATAAAAACAAAACAAATTCTGCAATGATTTCAATAAGCCTAAGATTCCAGTTTTATCTCCCAGATTGATATATTGATGCTCCCATTAAAAGACTATCTCATTTGCCTACATATGTTTTTACTTTTGTGCTAGCACAGAAGACCCCTTATTTCTCACTGTTCTCTGTCTTCTGGGGAGCAGCTGTGTTACACTCTTGCAGGCAGCAGCTTTAAAAGCAGTATTCAGTGCCTGACTGGCAGCAAAGCTAGACATGGCATACTGCTTCCTGCAGTTGTGAAATTGGTACCACTACCCAACAGATCTCAGAAAATACATTAAAAAAAGAAATTATTCCTGATATGTGCACTTTGAGTAAGATAAAGAGAATGCCTCCTCAACATAAGAAAACAAACAAACAAACAAATCTACCGTAAGAAACGTTTATTACAGCTGTTTTTCATTCCTTTACTGCCTTTCACCTTTCTTTGCTGAGCCAGGAAGGAGCATGAAACAAATGCAGGACAGCGAATAAGCCATCTTGTGAACCACTTGTTAAAAGAAAAAAAAAAGCAGTGGCAACTGCATGAAAAAAAGAAGGAAAAGGATCACAGAACCACAGAATGGTAGGGGCTGGAAGTCACCTCTGGAGATCATTTAGTCCAACCTCCCTGCTGAAGCAGGAACACCTAGGGCAGGTTACACAGGAACACATCCACACGGGTTCTGAAAGCCTCCAGAGGAGGTTCCACAAGCTCTCTGGGCAGCCTGCTCCAGTGCTCCATCGCCCTCAAAGTAAAGCAGTTTTTCCTCATGAACATCAGAAGCCTCTTAAGCAGAAAAGAAGGTCTCAAGCTCCAGGTACATGAATAAAATTTTGTATAAAAGATAACATCCACTTTTTTCAGCTGCAAATACAATTCAAGCTTTATGACCTGAAAGCTCTTTTACTCACACTTTCATTCACACATGCATTCTTTTCCTATGGGGTACAATATACTAGGAAAAAGATTTAATTTAGTAAAACTTGAATAGAGATGGCATTTCTTTCTGCTCCAAGGCTTGGCAAAATGACGTGAGACTCTTCTGTGTTGAGCACAACCAGATCTTTAAATTCCTCTTTCATAACCCCTACTGGTTTTATCATTGTCGAGCTGTATTTTAAAATTATTAGAAAACAAGACTAGCATTATTCCTCATGGAAAAATTCAATGACACTTTGTTTCTTACAAAGTCTATCAGACATCCCAGCTTCCCAGTGACTCTCCACAGTTTCACATGGTCAGCAAACAAAATATCCACTCCTTTTTGAAATCCCCCAAGACCACATTAACCGGGGTCGCTCTCAAGTCTCCTGTATATGAGCTGACCAAAGGCAACACTGCCTCCACACCATGCCTCTGCCATGATTCCCTGTGTCACCAGAGCTGCAGCACTGCTGGCTGGAACTATTTGCCTGTTTACTACCAAATGCTCAACAGGCATGAAAGGAATTAGTTTTCACTAACACCTCATATATCCCATGTTATCAAAATGGCTCATCCCCATTCTCCAGTGTTAATCCTCCAACCAGAGAACTTGAAATTAAACAGCATTATGCTTAATCTTAGTTTGCATTTAATGTTGTATTTATATTTTTCTTAAAACACAGCTTATTTTCACTAATTGCTAGCCATTAAAGCGTGCTGTTCCAGTCCTTTAACTAAGCTCACCACTTACTTTGTTAAGACAGTAGTTTATATTGTATTTGAGAAAGAGCATATCTTCAAGTAATTTACTGAAATTCAAACTGCAATTTTCATGGGATGAAGTTGGAAGGATGTATAACATTTCTTCAGTTACTTTTTACTCATTAGTTTAGCAGACTCCATTGAGGGGAACTAGAACTGGATTAAATAAAAGAAACATCCTATGAGGAGGCTGAACAGACAGATTTTGTTATCCAATAATACTCCATGTTTAAAATTGAGGTATTAAAAATGAAGTTTTCTTCCTTTGTGAAGAAACTGAACATACTCTTTTTCTTCTTACTTTTGTCCTTGATACTTGAAAATAATTCATCAGAGAAGACCACTTTCCTATCCTTCCTTCAGCCTGAGCCAGTGTCTCTCATCTACTTCTCATCAGTCAAACTGAAATGCACAGTCTATCTTCATTTACAGAAGAAACCAATACTGTCCAATGTGCTTCACCTCTTTACCTTGTACCCTAAAAGGCTTTATCACTATAATGGATTGTCTTTGTTTTGAAAACTTCAGCAGCAAGCATACCTATGCAATATAAACATTTATCTCATTTGGGGCTTTCAAAAGGCTTGTCAAAATTTTCCATTTTTAAGTTAGGTAGATTTGTATTTTAAAAAAAACAAAGTAAAAATTAGGATAAACCCCCTACTTTTAGTCTGTCTTTACAGCCACCTCCTTACATATATTAAAAGATTGATTACTTTTATATTTGTGCGCTGATAAACCACTCGTTTAACTAGTGGTTAAATTCCATTGAAAATTGACATGCAGATCATTTAGAGTTCTTAACGCTTTGCACAGCCATCTTTCAAGGTGGCTTGGTTAATCTTCATTAAATTAATGCTAAAAAGCAAAGAATCCCTGAAACTGGGGAATAATTGGAAAGGTAAATGCAGGTTCATCAGCAACTTGTTTGCCTCAGCTATGCTGCTGTCCTGCTGGCAAGAGCCAGAAGGCAGAATTATCTGTGGTTTTGTCTCCCTGGAATTAGATTAACACTGCCTTGGCAAAACAGCCTCTCTGCTTCGCTGGTACCCAAGTCTCGGATGAGGTCCTGCTAAATTCCCAATGGGATGACTCATTTTTTATCTAGGACATTATCTGGTTCTGTGTTGTAAGAAATGCAGCAAAACCAAGGAAGATGCATCATGTCTTTCAGGAAAGCAGACAGCTGTTTATGGCGACATAAAGCATTACAGAAGACGTTAGGGTGTACATTAGGGTCTACTGCTTGTAGTTGAACTGTCCACTCAAATCCTTTTATCAGTCAGAGCAGATGCAGGAGCTACTTACAAACTAACTGAGCAGTGCTACAGAACATCATCATATTTTGGGGTACTTAAGTCACAGAACTGTTCTAAGCCAACAGTCAGTAAGAGCAACCCATCTTTTCATCCCCATGCCAAGTCAGCACAGTTTACAAATAAAAGGTTTCTAAGCCCAGCTGTAGTCTTCAAACGTGCACAGGGACTGATACAAAACAAGATGGCTGTTTCTCAGAGAGTGGAGTAGGAGAAAGAAGAAAAACTGTTTGCAGTTATTGCTCTGGACTACATGAGAACTCATGCTATGCTATCTTCATTGTCAAGAACCCAGAGAGCCAGAGCTTTGTGTGGGACAGTGCTTCACTTCAGTCCCGTTACAAGGAGCTGTGCCTAGTTACATGTTCCAAGAACATCATTTTGCTTTTTGAGCAGCTTCATGAAAAACAGCAAAATAAAAGCAGCGCTATGTCCTTAAGGAAAACAGCTGTTCGGTGTCTTTGTGGCACCTAGAATATGCAGTATAACATGCACAGATCCTCCTCAAACTCTAAGCTAATTAACTTTACTTCTGAATTATTAGGTCATTGCTTTGGGTAACAAAATCCTAAACATATTGGGCTTTACTGCTTCATTCACAACTTGTACGTATCTGAAGGAGACTTGGTTCATGTTTACACTTCATTTTTAGGAATCTTTTACGAAAGGTGTGAAGCCTGTTTGAAGATACTCTCTCAGCCAGTTCTACCCTACTCACAGACAAAGCCTACAAGTGTTTCTACTCATCTTGAAACTTTCTGCCTTCAAAATGATATCGTCCACCGCTGGTTTGAATGCGAATGGACGACTCTGCATGACCCAAAGCTTCATCCCATACTCACATGCTTACTAGCAGGTTGACTTTGAGGTAAAGATCCAGGGGCCAGCACTGGAGAGCTTGCAGGACTACAAAGTTCTGGGAAGGGATTTGGGATGGCTGGCAAAGACGATGTTCTGAATTGCTGTTCTTCTTCTTGAAGACGCCTATAAACACAAAAGCACTAAGCATTAAGAGGAGCAAACTGCCAACATTAGACCTGGATCTCCTGCTTCACCATTTATGATAACGATAATAAAGACATCGTTTTTCTTCTAAGCGACTACTATACAGTTACAGCAACTGCTAGCACAAAATAAGTGACTTTGTATGAAAAATGACCTGTCAGGCATCTATGCTTGCTTTGTTGCTTATAAATTTATTATGTGGGTAACTGATGTAACTGTGTAATAAAATAAACAGAAATACCCGTCTGCCAGCACTGTTGTAAGCACTAGCTTACAAGCTTGAATTTTGCGGGCCAGAAAGTCAGTTGAGTTCTTCCAAACCAACGTGAAAGAGAACACAACAGCAGTCACTTGGTGCCAAATTCTACATGGATCTGAAGATCAAAGTGTACCCCTGTAAAGTCTCTCAGCTGAGACTGCAAGCAGTGTTGTCAACTTATTGGGATACCAGATTTCATCTCCAAGCAACTCTGCTTTTCCTGAAGGAATGGAAATACAAAGCCTTGCCTTGAGCAATAAACTGCAATTACAACCTCCCACCTTATGACAGTTGTACAGTTACTGTTCAGACAAGTTTGCGTCTCCTGAAATACGCCTCAGCAGTTTATGCAGGACCTACACTTTCAAGTTTCAGTTTGTAATACACCTGTACTGCCCACACCAGCAAAGGGAAAACTAAAACCTACCAGTGGCACCCCTGCCGAGGCTGCGCTACTGGACTCCGCAGCTCACGGCGCCTTTGCAGAAGGCACCATCTAGTGGCAACCGTGGAAGTTTCCACGGACAATCAACCAACTCCGGGATTTGAAATGCAAATCGTTAAAAACTCAATTTGTTCTCACTTTTTTCCCATGCCTTTCGGCAAGCAGAGCCTTCTAACAGAGCTGCCTGGGAGGCAACTACTGGGCTTGCTGCTGGCAGCATGTCTCCCCGCTGGGCACTCTCGCTGGCTCTGCCTGCGCTAGAGCCCAAGGGCTGATAAAATAGCTACCGGGAAATCTGCTCCGCAGGTAACTCTATCCTGCAATTTAGTTGCCTTGGTGTTCCACGAATGAGCCTTACAGATTTGGGGTTTTGCTATAAATAGGTTCCAACCATAACTATGAGCCATGCAAACAACTACTTGAGGCTGCTTGACTGATTTTTTTCTTTTGTGCTACCCATGTGCGCTTTCCTACAGCCCAGGGTAAAGAACAGTGTAAGATTTCTTCAGCCCAGTAGACTTGTATCAGCAGCTGTGTAATAGTGCCCTGTACTGCAAGTTTTTGACCGACCTCCCTTATAAGAAGTGGAACTACAGACTCGACTCAGAAAGGTGTGGTTTTCTGAAAATAAGAATTCACTCTGATGTGTTCTGCTCTGCCTATACTGCTGCAGTGCATCATACACTTTGTAACTGATTTATGTACATAAAAGTGTGCTCTTAAGAGAACTGCTGCAGTCAGTCATTCTGTTGGCTGAAAAATAATGCAGCCATCACCCTCTAAGGGAAAGGGGTCTAGATAACCCTGAATAAAAGTTTTGCCATTATTTTCCTCAATGTTAAACCCAAAATGTTCTTGTGCATATGGAACTACAAAGTTCAGAAAGGCAGAGTATTCTCAAAAGAGCTGCTAAGTTTTGAAATACCAAAAATAGTTTAAACAAAGTGTTTTCACAAACAAAACATCAACAGAGTACTCTAGAGAGTGCATTTTCGAGTATAGCCCTTTTCAAGGTTAAATATGAAATATTTGTAAAAACGGCTACATGATTAGCTGATTTGGTTGTACTGCAGTTACTGCAAACTACCCATTCTTATTAAAAAGCTGCCTGTCTTAAGAATACCATTCCTACAGGAAATACATCAGCATAAAGAATTAGAAGCAACCATTGCCACATCTGGACTTTTTATCATTATTACTTCTCATTTCTTTTGGAGGAGACACTGCTAAGTAGAAGGAAAGCACAACTCCAAATCTCTCTTATTCAGGCAATTTACCTACTCATCCTGACAGGAGCTCTTTTCCTCCTGCTGCCTAAAAAAAAGATTTTAAGAACCTCAGCATCACCTATAGACTCCTCCATCACCACCAAGAGTATTCCACTTGAAGCTTGAATTCAAGCCCCCATACTGCCAACAGGGAGACAACTTCAGCAATTATTTTTTTGTAATGACTCACAGAATGCACTCAAGAGAAATAGCTGAAAGCATTCTAGGGACAACAGTTAAATAACTACAACATGCTCCCTTTTTTGTTTGTTTGTTTGTCTTGGACTGTTCAGGAAACCTCCACAAAGAAAGGTATTTTTTGTATATCAAAGCCAGCTGAATGCATCCTCATCTATCTACACGATCCCTTGTGTTTTATAAAACCATGAAACTGTCAGTAGGCACCATACCCAAGAGAGTAATTTTTAACAGTTTGGAAATGAATCCAAAACCAGACATCGCTTCTGCAAATTATTACCAATGATATGCTTCCACACGTCTGCTACTACAGGTACATCAAACATCAACTAAGGAAAGAGAGAAAATGTGATATTTTTGCACTTTACAAAATAAATGGAAAAATTTATGTCTTTCACCTACCTGGTACATCTTTTTTTCCTATGCAAACACCCAGTCTAACACTACTAGTTTCCTATTGAAGTTGATCTCCTATTTTAAAATGTAGCTCTTTTGAAGCTGATTCAAGACAACCTGAACAAAAAGGAGGCAAGTTCCTTGCTCCTACCTGACTGCCATAATGCGCACTGGCTGAGACCGCTGCACCTTCTGCCTTGGAGACATGGGCTGCAGAGGGCCAGATCCTGAGGATGGCAGTTGACAGCGGTTGAGTTGACCATTCTGAAGAAGCGGAGTGGTTTCTGACTGCATACTGCATGTAGAGTATAAACTTTCAAATGAGGAATTCATGTCATTTACCAAAGCTTCTAGGTCCACATCGTCATCTGAAAGATGAAATGAAGGCAGCATAACACATCTAGAAGTTCCAGATAAAAGAACTCTGGAAAGACCAAATACTAAGTTTCCTTAAAGTTATCACCTAATTTTATAGTTTTAATTTTACAGTGCAAATTTTTATTGCAGAAATAATTTATTTATTTTAGATCAGAAAAACACAGCTAATAACAGCCATTGGCGGACATTTATTTTGTCTTCCTAGTGAAAAGCCACTGGCACAGAATGGAATGGTTTTAATATCTACATATGTAAAAATATAAAACAAAAAATTGGTGGGGTTTTTAATAATGCCAATGCTAATGTGAAGCACCACTTACTGATAAACTGACATCCATTTCAAAAGTATGGAACTTACAAATACCCCCATTCAGCTCGTCAATGTATCAAGTTCAGACTGCCAAACACTGTAATAAACACTTTGCAGATCCAATAATTTAGAAGAAAAAAACAAGGCAGCCTTGCAGAAGTCAACAGGTGGAAGACATGTTCCTCTGCTGGACACATTGGAAAGCAATCATCTCAGTTTATTAAAAATCCCATCTGTATTTCTGCGTATTTTTGTGACACTGTATTTTGAAGGTCAGTACTTTTAACTGTCACTCTAAGGACTTAACAAAAAGATCTGTATCCTTGCTCTTGCAATGTGACAGAGAGACCCCTACCTTAAAAAGTTTAAAGTAAATCAGGCAAGGATATGGTGTGGGTGGTTGGAAGAACATCAGTACCTAAAAAGTGCACCAATGTTTCTATATACGCCATCTTACCTCACAGTAAGTAACTTGTGCTCATTCGTTTCTCCTTAACGATCATAATTACTCTGCAAGACAACAGAACTCTGCAAGTCTTTTGTACTAACCACTCACTGAACTCTTATTGCAGAGCACTGTAATTACTCCCTAGCCACAAATTACGTCACTCCCTATCAGGAGTTCAGCAGGCTGACGAACACACACATCGATATCTGCTTCTGGTTACTGCACAGCCACTGCCTGAACAGCTACTTCAGACCAAACATAACTTTATGCATCCAAAAGTGTGCCCTTATTTTCCAGCTGTATCAACCGAACTGGTAAAATATACCATTGCTGCCTGCAAACCTTGTGCCTCGCAAAACTCTTCATGACACAGACGGAAAGTAGAGCCAAGCAATGAAGCTACAAAACATTCACACAGCACTATGCAGCTGAAATATGCTTTTCACCACAAATATTTTCTGATACCCATCCTTTTGGCATGTTTTCTAAGGTAAATGAACCACCAGGAGCAGCTATCCAGCTTGTGACCAATTACACTACTTTTGTGAGATACCATAAACGATTCTGTACCAATATCACCTTTCTCGAGGATATAATCTGAAACAACACCACTCGATTTCCATCCACCACCAACATGCTTCAATAACCAGAACAGGATCCAAACATAGCATTTACATGGCAATTTGTTTTGGATGACAACTTTAGTTTTTGGTGTTGGATGAACCAAAGATCTGCTCAGAATGAAATAGGCACTGGTCATGCACCTATGTTTGAGCTCTATTTAATGACTTGAAATACTATGTTTCTCACTGAAACATGGCAAGCCCTGTACTAAAGTAAAAGACACAGCCTTCACTGAAAATGTACTCAAGAGGACTTCTAGGTTTGCGTATGTGTTAAAAACAAACAAACAATCACCCCAGAAACCAGTTTCTTCCTTTCATTTCTTTACAGTTATTTTCCTCAGTCTCTGTACTTCACAGCTACTACCCTACTATACTAAGACTCACCTTCACTAGGCTACACCATCTTCTCTGTCAGCTAGTTCATGCATTTTCAATAATCTAGGCTTTGCTTTTCTTGGACAAAGCCTACAATAATTTTCCTGCTATTTTTAGGGATCTCAAGATAGAGTTGCAATTTAAATTTCATTCCATCCTCCAGATTCTTATCCTATTTGGAGAGGACGTATCAAAAACGTTTCTTGAACAATCACAAGAGAACCACAGGAGTAGGCGTATAAAGAGGGAGAGGCTGAATTACAAGGTTTTTGAATTTTATCATCCATCTAAAGTACCAGAAGACCAAGCTGTACAGTGTCAGATGGATGTCAAGTAAAAGCTTAGGGGTTGGATGAAGGAGATGTAAAGGACAGATCCCGTCCGCAGTCAGGGTGTAAATCACAGCAACAGGAGTTGTTCAGCAGGGTGAAAAGCACAAAGGGAAGAAAGTCAAGGCATACATTCTGTGGAAGTCTGTATGGCTTGGTCCCCAAGGGTACTAATTTATTAACAACTTAGACAAAGCTATTAGCGTGCAAGATCATTAAGTTTTCAGATGATTGCAACAAGAGTCAAGGCAAGCTATCCCTGAATAATCAAGTAGGCACAATGGTGTAATGTGAAGTCTAATATGCATGAAACGAGGCCCTTCATGCAAAATACTAAGCAAACCAAGTACATCATTTATAGCATTGAATTACCATTAGCAGGCTTTTAAGCATATCAATTACACACCTAAATTCAATTTCCAACAGGACAGGCACTAACAAGGTGCATATAGAGTTTTCCTAATAATATGCTTGCACTGAAGTCCAGAATCTGGTTTCACTCCTCTGTCAGCTCCTTTTCTCTGCAGGTGCAGCACTACTAATAACAGCCCTCAAGTCTTGCTGTAAAACTCGCAGAAGCACAGATCTGCAAGCTTTTTGAAGACAAAGCCTTGAATTTCATGCAGTTTCATCTCAATACAATACTATTTGCTACTAAATGCCAATATGTTTTGGAGAGATTTCAGCACGCTGCAATAGGAAACCTCACTGCTGTAGCCACCCTCGGAAGTGCCAGCAGATGTCTCAGCCTGCCAAGTAATCCAGTATGTTACTTGTGACAGCGCTCCACAGAGCTTAACTGAGTACAAATCAAAGAAGCCACCTATGAGATTGGTAAGTCGCTTCAACCATTTGCAAGTTTGAACCTGAAGTCGAACAGGACACCAGGTGATCCCGTGTGACTACACAGACTGCAGTGGGACTGTCTGGCTCCTGTTGGGCTAGAGCACCACACACCCTCGTCCACCCAGCTCCTGATAACAGCAATTACCAGCAGCTGCCAGCCTTTCAAATTCCTCTTTGCAGGCCAATGCTTGCAGAAACACTGACATATAGTCAATACTGTGTAAACACATCACTTAGAGCAGAATCTGAGGTCAAGTACATCTCTGGGAAAGTGTCATTCCTGAACTGATGACAAAATCCAGTCAGAAGATCCATTTTCAAGAACCTGATTAACATCTGCAGCTTTCTTCTATGAATATTAGGTTCAGTGGTTTCCCTGCACCATTTTCTCATGTCATCTACTCTTAGTTCATTAGTTTAAGAAAAAGACTGAGAAAGATCTTAAAGGAAAAGCATTTGTTTGGTTTACTTTATCAACACAGAAGAAAAACCAAAATAGCCTCAGTTACCCAGAGGATAGAATATAACATTAATTGATGCAAGAAGCAACACCACAGAGGGCAGAATGGGGTATTCTTTCCAAGGCCAAATTCTGGGATCAGAGCAGACTCATCTTTAAAAAACCCTTGAGACAGATGAAGCGGTTGCATCAGTGAAGGATGGGGATATACATCCCAAAATGATGATTACAGAAAGACCATCACTCATCCTTCAAGAGGACACAGTCAGGGTAACACCCGGCCTGCAGAACAGCTTCTGGCCTGTGCGGCCCACATGAAACCAAACAGAAAATCCACTTAAGCTTTCCAGATAATAGGGAAAACCACGTTAACCTACTGAGCCATTAAGGTTCTTCCAAATCAGAACTCGGGAAGCATAATATTGGATGGCAATGGATAGATGAACTGAAATACTGTCTGCTGGCCACATGATAAATGCTTGGCAGACTGCATCTTATATTAGACAGTCATATTTACGGATGAATGGCTTTAAGAGGATATCCTGTATCAGTGATAGCTGCAATTTGACACAGCAAAGGTCAGGTTTAGTTGCTTGTTTAAGATCATAGACTTTAACATTAGGAAAACTGCATAAAAAGCTTTAAAACACTGTATGTTTTCCTTCTGCTAATGTGAATGAGAATTACTGTTTTTCAGAATTTATTCAACCATTTCCTATATACACATTTCTATGCATAATGCTTCTCTGAAGTTTTACTTAGGTATCTTTTTCTTATTTCCCATGTCAGAGAAAAAATAATGAGACTGCAAAAGAAACATACACAAATAAACAACACACAAGTCATAGTTCAAAAAAAAGAGTTAAAAATTCAGACGGATGAGAAGAGCTACCACGTGTCTTACAAGTCTAAAGCTATTCAAGTTAAAAACAGTCAAAGCATCTATTGCTTTCATTTAGGCAACTTGTGTTCTCCCTCCCTGATTAAAGACCATAATACCCAGCCGAATAATCCCAGTTGAACAATCCTTACAAATTAATATAAGTACCACTGCACAGATTAGTCTCTCCGGTCGTGCCAAGAAAGCCCAAGCTTTATTCCCGCTCTGGGAATCATTGTGAATAACCTCCCAATGTGCTGCTGCTGCATAGCTCCAGCCAGAGACTCTAACACCCTGCCTGCTCCGGCACCGGTGCCGGCAGCTGCTCGGCGAGAACATCACCCGCCTGCTCAGGGAAGTCCCTGCCTGGCAGCCAGCAAACCTCAGGGTTCTTGCATCAGGGGTTTCATTTCAAAGCCACTCTGCACTAAACTAAATAATGTTTTCAAGTGAAAAGTGGTTGGATTAACCCAAAAAGTCTGTTAGTGTTTCTCTTTAGAAGCAACAGGTCTGCAGAGCTGATGCTGAAACATTATTAAATTAGACATGTACCTCATCTCTTGATACTCAGGCTAACCTTTAATCCTACTAACTTTAAACCATGAGTTTTAAAATTTGCTTTGAACAGGTTTCTTGCTGGCTTAGTACGTTTAAGAGGATGTAATACAAGTTCCAAAAGTTGCACACAGCAATTAATGAATCAGCTATTCCTTCAAGTTAATTAAAGATTGCATTTCCGCATGTAATAGTTACCCAGCTGTGACCGATGTACTTACAAAGACCACAACAGGATCATTTCATATTTAAGGTACTTCCAGTCAGACTCCAGTTAACAGAACTGAAGTCATATGGAAAGGTAAAATACTTTAACACCAGGGTAACTTTGGCTTATCTTACCAGTTGCTTTAACAGTTTAGTATTAACTCCAATTGTCATTTTGGTAAATCACCAACAAGAGACTAAACTGGGTGAGAGTTGTTTGGAATTTCAACACTGCATCAAAAACGCCCCCTAAAAGCCCCCAATTTGGGACTTTAAAACCTAGTACCTGACAAGTAAGGACCAAGCCTGCCTACCTTAGCTTCACTTCATAGCGGAAAGCAGCTGCCATCAGATGTCCTCTTATTGCTTTGGCAGCACCCAGATAGAAGCTCTCCATACATTTCTTTGTCTTACTAAAGGACCAACATTTTGGGGCATGCATTTAATTTCATCTGCACACAGATACTTTTTCTTTGATTTGGCTGTCTTTTAAGCTCTCCTTTCACACAAGCCTAGCTGTCATGTCAGAAAAATCACGTAGAACTTTTGGGTGAAGATCAAGGAGATCTCCCTGGCCATGCCATCAAAGAGTGGATAATTTGTGAGGAATGACTGCTGCAACAAAGTGCGAACCTCTGCTGCATGAGAAGGGAACGCCACAGTCCTGCTGCACAGATCCCCAGATGGCAGAGCATATTGCTGCAGTCGCATCCCAAATGGCGGTGTGGAGCCACTGCTGAAGGCGTTCATACCCCACACTGCCAGTGCAGAAACAAGTCATTTATGAAAGCTCTGTGATGCTTTCCCCTGCCGTGACTACAGTGGCCCCAAGACCTCCTGTTAGACAACCTTTAAAAAAAAAAACCCAAATCAAACCAAAAAACCCACAACACACCAACAACTAAAAATACCAACCAAACAAAACAAAACCAACCAAACAAAAACCCCAACCAACACAAAACAAAAAAAAACCCAACCACCAAACTGAAAAAACCCTCACCAAACCTTGGGGAAAAAAACCTAAACCCAAACCACTGCAGTCAATCACTCGAGACTAGAAATGATACAAAAAAGACAAAGGAATCTGAATTTAACATTCAACTCTTCAATGAAGAGTGAACACATCAGCCTAAATTTATCTAGGCCTAGGAAAAACAGCAATGTATTTGTATTTCTTCTAGACCCACAGAATCAAGTTTCCTTTTTTAAATCAGCTACTCCAACCATGGTCTTTCATGATTTACACTGATTTACATGATTTTCATGATGAACATCCCACAGGTAAGCTGCAGCGGTTAAAAGTCGTCATGAACAGGCTCACCCAAAAGCGAAAGCTGCAGGTGAGCTGCACGGAAGATTCATCACAGCTTGACCTGAGTCAAAACCAACTTGCCCATTACGCCCAATGAGACCCACAAGCCTCATTTTACAAGATGTGTGCATTCCCAGTTCAGGTACTCAGTGTGCCCCACGATTCTGGAAACCCAGCCTGCTGCTCTTCTCTGCCTGGGTGGTTTTCACCGGGCTGTGGGTAGGAACCTGTGGGTAAACCCCTGCCTAGACTCACCTCCCTGCACTAGACTCACCTCCCTGCACACCCACAGAACAACACTGGAAGCAGGACACAAGATGTTTTCCCCCAGGGGTACTCTGTTAACAGACCACTGGTTCTTAGGAGGCAGTCTCTTGTTTCCTTCACTCCACGTGACAAGGATGTCATCAGTCCACTCAAATGAGCTTGCAGGGCCTCCTGAAATCACCCTCACCACTCCTCTTAGGAAAGACGCCCCAAAAATGAGCCCAGGGCACAGGTTCAGTGTTCGCAAGAGGTTAGACAATCTCTCTCCAATTCACATCTGAAACACAGCCCAGAAAAGCAGAGAAGACTGGTTCCTCCACCAAAAGCACACCCACATACTTATAGACCTAGAAAGCCTTAGACCCAGAAAGAGGCAATGAGTGAACAGGACAGACCTTAAGGTAGGCCAGAAGTGTTGCTGTGAAGCCTGACTGCTGTGAAGGACTTCTCTCAATGGCTTTTTAACAATGTCAGCAACCCCAGGTTAGGCACTGGGGTAGTAACACCCACTGGTGTCCCAGCAGCAAGCTTCCACTGCTTCAGTTACCTCACTCAATGATTTTTCAGTGATGTTACCCTAGCCTTGGAGGTGACCTGTATTTGGATTTTAGTATATTCCAGATTTACTCTCTGATAAGTACTTTTTAAATTTACCTAGTCTCTGGAACTTGTTGTCATCTTCTGAAGAATATTTGTGGCTATTCTTGAGGATAGAAGCTACCTAACTGTGGTTACTGGGCACATCATCCACTTGCCTTTGAGTTGCAGACCTTGTAGCTTAGAAACCCATCACCTACAGCACTTGAGATTTCAGAGGGACTTAAAATATGCATGAGCTCTCCAGGATTTTTCAACCACTTAAGGACAAGCCACAAAAACGTATACAGAAAGAGTAATTCTCTTTTGATGCTGAATAGCAACAAACTCATAACTGAATTGGAAAGATAACAAAAAATTAGCAGCCCCCAAGAGGCCTTTTTTATACATAATGCAAGCTTATAAAAATGTACAATTGCGTGTACGTGTAAACTTGCAAGCGATATCTAACAACTAAGAGCCTTAACAAGATATACAGCAAATTTATGATACATTCTTGCACAGTTACAAATCCACTCAGACAGTGGTGCTGTAACATACCGTAACATTGCACTGCTTCTAACCTCATGCTGTACATGTCACAAATTGCCTGCAATCTTGATTTGGACAGAAAGACTTAAATATTGTTACTGCAATCCTAATACCATTAATGAAATTATGTACTAATTGCCTTGGTCAGTAGCACCTTATGTATTTCAATTACTTAAGCAGCTGCTTGCTGTTAAGAACTCCACATTTAGCTACATCTCATGCTATATTTGTTTGTTTGCTTAGCTGGTTTGCCCCATTTAAGTCTGTGGCTTTTTAGCTGAAAATACAGCTAGCTTGACAGAATCTTGCCCTTTTTAATAGGCACAAAGAGACTTAAACAAATTAACAAATTCAGATTGAAGCTGCTTGGCTGTACAAAAAGTGCCACAACCTTCTTCATCCTCAACGCAAGAATGCCAGCTGCTTTGAAATTATGCATTTCTAAAGTATCCTCACATGACACAGCTTGCCATACCAAAGTGCTGTCATGAACCACTTGCAACCCAGTGTTTACGTAAAGGCAGAAATAAATACTGTACTGCTTATCACAGTCAGTTAAGTTCAAAGACAGTGATGACTGAGGTTTATTGTTACAATGCTGCACTGTGGTGAAAAATTTTAGTGCACAACTGACATCAAATTACAACAGAGTTGTTTTTCCACAGATTTTTTTACTCCCCCCCTTATTATGTGTGCTTAATACAAGCCCCAAGCTTAATATATCTGCTTTAGTGACAACATAAGAAATCAGAGTTCCATAAGTGTACTGTTCCAGTTCATTCTGAGGCAGTCTTAACACTGGAAAATGTTTTCAAAGCTACAGGCACCATAAATAATGCAACTTTACAATATTACCTTTTGCTTTTTTACTCCTTTTAAAAAAAAAATAAAAATAATTTCCTTTGGATTGATAACATATTTTCATTGATGTTCCTCAATCTTTTATTAGAAGAACCTGAGGACTATCTGACTAGAAAAAGAAACAAACAAGCATGGACTTTGTTGCGTTACTTGACAAATATACAACTTAAAGCACAAGCCACAGCAGTTGCATCAGAAAGTAGTTACCCAGAAATAATTTTAAGTTTTAGTAGTAAAAAATATAGGTTCTTCCCATTTTCTGACATGTTTATGCATCTATATATTTTTAGCTAATCATAAACTGGATAAAACCCCAACATATGGTTGGAGAACAGGAAAGATCTGCGCTAATTCTGCATTGTATAAAGCACTAGAACACGCTTCAAACTTTTCTCCATCCCTAACAGTTCTCCATCCAGAGTGAACATCCCACATCGTCTTCCTTTCAACTTCCAGTGAACTATCTTGAGTTATCTTGCATCAGCTGAAGAGCAACATTTTCGTTTTGTTGATACAAATAAATTTCAGATTCTTACTGTCCTCCTCTTTCACCACAGTTGGCACCTTTCATTAAGATCCACTTATGCTCTTTTCTACCATATTAAACTCTGCAGTATCCACTCTGTCAACAACACCCCTCAATCTGTCCTCACTAACTAACATAGTCTGTTGGTCCCCCCAAAACTGAGGATGCACTAGAAGACACTCTCTTCCCACACACTCTCAATAAAATGCATCTTGAAGTAATCTAAATGCCTGCATGAGAGGCATCAAGTATTATGACCAATGTTTTCCAGGCTGGCATTCATTAATGTGTGAAAAGCACTCACATTGCTTATAACAGCTTATATCTTATATCGAAGCCTATTTTAAAGCTATTTAACGCATGGCACTAAAAATCTCTTTTCCACTTCACAGATTTGAAGCCACCAACTTAATAGTACAAAAGCAATTCTTCTGTGGTCCTTCTGTGTCAGATTAGTTGGTGGGGTGCTAAGACTTCCTCTGTGTTTGCACAGCACAAACAACAAAATGCCTAATTTCAGGCTGGAGCTCAGACACACATGTAACATTCAACATTAGCTTCTTTAATTCACTACGCTCACTCTCTATAGGACTGCACGCTTGCCTGAAATACAAGGAAAGGTTGCTCACAACCAGTTCAGTAGAAATTACTGCATATTTCAACTCTTTTCTGTGATGAAATATCTGTATTTCTAGTCCAGTATGTATAAAATTGCTTTTACTGATGCTTTTCATTTCACTTGTCGAAATGGAATAAACTTCCTTTGGGGAAAAGTGTTTTTTTCCTATTACAAGTACATTAGGAAGTGTGCCAGCACAGCTGTACCACCAAACCCCTGGGAGACACCAGACCCTGGGGAATGTAAATGGTCTGAGAACAGCCTACTTGAAAGGACATCTTTTTTCAGGGCAAAGTCATCAGTACCACAATCACCAAGTGCTCTTGCTCAAACACCCTCACTGCAAGAAAGAAGGCATTCACCCAAGCTATGCCTTCAACAGATTTCTCCCCAATAGTCTCAATTTGCCTTGGAGCCAACAATCTGCCAGATTAATCTCTAAACTTGCTCTTCAGAAAGAGATCTCTCTGTTTTGTATTTCACCAGCCTAACACAGCAGGAGACATGTATCCTGGCCCAAACAGCTCAGAACTATTGCCATACGGAGGGTTGAGAGGGGTTTTTTTTTGTTATGCCTTGTTTGGTCGGCTTTTTAAACAGAAGGTTTATAGAGATACAATGGTGGAAAGATATTACCACAAACATAAATACTGTATTAGTAGACATCTCGGCTCCTATGGTAATGAAAATGAATTACATCTCTTTCAATAGTTTCACTTCAGCTACATACTAAAACCATCTTAAAGAAATTCCAAGGCTTTTCACCAAGCTTTATGCCTCAAGTAGTTTTCCCTTATCTCGTTAAGGCCTTTTTTTTTTTTTTTTTCTGTTTAGTAAATGTTCCAAGGTCAACTTGAAAGGCTGATAACTGTTCTCAACTTTGATTTTAAGCTCCATATGCACAAAGAGAAAGCTTCAGCTACCCTTCAGCTTAATTCACTGACCCCCCTCCCCACTGTGAGTCAAGAGTTACACACCTTCAATCAAAGCAAATTTATAGTGCTTAGAAGCTACATTATCTTTAATCACTTCCATGTCATACACTGCATACAAACAAGTCAATCTACAGAAGGCTACCCACCACGTCAAAGTAACGAGTCAATGGTTTACCCTATATATTAGGATACAATTTCACATAAATTGTCTTTATTTCATCTCTTCAGAACTGTCTCTCAACACTGTAGACAAAGCAGGACTTCATCTTCAAAAACAGCATGCCCACTACAAAGCAGATCTGAACCATGAACTGGACAGAAGTTTTGCGATAGCAGTATCCTCATTTTGCTGGTGGGGAGAACATCGGTAAACATCTATAGTAATTTAATTCATCCCATGCAGCAGCTAATTTGCTGAATGAGTGAACTCTTTGCCCCACTCTGCACAGGCACAGTGGTCAACCCCAGCAAGCATTTCCCAACTCCTGCTGGGGGGAGTTCTGGAGAGCCCATCACTGCTTCTGCGTGCTCATGTTAAGAAACATCCTGCAGCATCCTGCAACGATTTCTGTGGTCCAGCTTCATCAAAACCATGGGTGACTTCAATTACTGTGAGCAGCTTATAGCTGCCTGAGGCATTGATGGTTAACTAACACCACACGGGAGCCAGGTCTGCACTGCCATCATCATTAGCTGAGATAGTCTGCAATCACTCACATATGAGTGGAAGAGTCTCTGTGCAACCCTGCAGCGCAGACTTTGGAGGTTTGTTACTCCACTCCAACTTCCAAAGTAAGTGAAAAAGGACCTGCCCTGCCCACATGGACCCTGCTATCAAAAAAGCATGCAGCTGGCCTGAGGTCACTTGTTGCCTTCACATCAGCTTCTCTCAGTGAGGACTGGCTGTGGGTAGAAGCAGTACAGCACTGCAGAGCTTGCAGAAAGAACCAGCATGTGATAAAACCTTGTGCTGTTTCACACTGTTCTTGCTACCTTAAAGTCTGACTTCAGACACGAATCTTTAATCATTTTTTAAAGGTAGAAAATCATGTTGACACTTAAATAAACACTACTTTGCCACTGAGAAAACCTCTTTGCATTCACCCAACACTGCAGAAATTTATTAGCCAGGTGTTTTTAGCAACATCCATTTTTCCAGAAATATCACAGTATATATTCTTCTCAACATAACTAAGTTAAGCTATACTTGCTGCTACAGACCATGAGTACATTCCAGTGCAACTTGTCTTGACAAAAGGAAGTATGTTTCCATGCTGGAAAAATCTTAAAATCCACAGTCCTCAACTTCCCTGTCACCTGGCAGAACAAATGTCTTTTATACAGAATAGAAAAGGCATTTTCTAGAAAGACAATGTTTAAGCTATAACTTGAGTTGGGCATTTCCTTTCAGCAGTAAAATGTGTTACATCTTTATGTGACAGTACCAGTTTTCTAGTTTGTAAGCTCCCAAAAATTGTTCTAATATGCAAAAAAAATGATACTAAAACCTTGAACTAATTTTGTACTTGTCCACACTGCTTAACCTAAATTTGCTGTCATAGTGTCAGTCGCCTTTTAAAATACATTTGATTTTTAGGTACAAAGCCAACTTTTGTTTAGCATTTATAATCCTTCCTGTAATTAAGAGCAGATAACTGAAACAGGAGAGCACAAAGTTGTTGAATCATAAGGAATCCTAAATAGAAGCCTTTGCCAGCAGAACTGCTGTATCACAAATATGCCCCACTTCACTCTTGCAAGAGTCTTACTCTGCCCTCTTTCTGGTTTTTACCCTGAATATGTTACAGATTTAGGCACTGCTTAAAAAAAAGCAGCCCTATTTTTTTTATTTAATTATTTTTCTTTTTTTTTAAAAGAGGATTAAAGTAAATTTCTCCATTCCTAAAATGATAAAAGCTCTGCTTAGAGGATGGAGTTCATAAAAAGGTAAATTAACTTATATTTTGCTCCACCTGAGGCACTAGAAAGAAGAGACAGCAACCAAAGGTTAGGATACTTTTATCTTTAGGACAAACAATGGAAGGAAACCAAGAGCTGTACTGCCTGTTCTCCACCCTCTCACTCTTTGATAGAGACCAAAAATATAACCTTGAAGGTCAAGGGAAAACAAAAACCTAAAAATTGAATACACGTCTCTCAGAATTGTTTGCAGATGAGAGGGCTGCATTGTGTCAGCGATTAGAAATTATCTGCCATCACAAGAGAGATCAAAGGTGCATGGCTGACCAGAGGCAGGACACAAATCAGTTCAGTGTGCTTTAAATGGGGGTGGGAGTAACTCGGGGCTTTATCCGGAGAAGTTAAATGGATTTCATTGGGGGGGGGGGGAATCTTAGGGGCCTTGTAAAACTGCATTTGCAGTAGTACGAGTGAACAGGAAAAGAAACTTGCTTGCATTAAGGTTCTCGGAGAACTGCA
>JAAGNO010026008.1:0-19534 GCA_033439905.1 Ceryle rudis
TGGCCTCACCAGTGCTGAGTACAGGGGCACAATCACCTCCCTACTTCTGCTGGTCACACTATTTCTAATACAAGCCAGGATACCATTGGCTTTCTTGGCCACCTGGGCACACTGCTGGCTCATATTCAGCCGCTTGTCAGTTAGAACGCCCAGATCCTTTTCTTCCAGACAGCTCTCCAGCCACACTTCCCCAGGCTTGTAGCGATGCATGGGGTTGTTGTGGCCCAAGTGCAGGACCTGGCACTTGGCTTTGTTGAAGCTCATCCCATTAACACTGGCCCATCGATCCAATCTATCCAAGTCTCTCTGTAGAGCCTCCCTATCCTCATGCAGATTGACACTCCTGCTTAACTTGGTGTCATCTGCAAACTTACTGATGATACACTCTATGTCCTTATCAAGATCATCGATAAAGATGTTAAACAGAAATGGTCCCAGTGCTGAGCCCTGAGGAAAGCCACTTGTGACCATCCACCAGCTGGATTTAACCCCATTGACCACCACCCTTTGGGACTGTCCATCCAGCCACAACTTGATCCAGCAGATCGTACACTCATCCAGGCCATGAGCAGCCAGTTTTTTCTATGAGAATTCTATGGGGAACAGTGTCAAGTGCTTTTCGGAAGTCTAGGTAGACAATTTCCACAGCCTTTTCCTCGCCCAATAATTGGGTCATCTTGTCATAGAAGGAGATCAGGTTTGTCAGGCAGGACCTGCCTTTCATAAATCCATGCTGACTAGGCCTGATCAGCCGTGACTGTGTTGGTGAGGCCCTTCCCACCTCATTGTGGAAGATGTTGGTGGGATATCTGGTGAAACTGGTGCACAGCTCCTAGGCACATTACAACAAAGAGCTCTGAAATGGCCACAGCTCTCCTAGGACAATGGTCTCATGCAAAAAAAAAGCACGAGGTACTTACTGCCATAATTAGCAGTACCAATCTAGTGAGCAGGAAGAGCCCATGTAGTGGGGGTTAAGAAACAGATGCGAAATAGAAGAGGGTGAAGGAGACTACAGAGAGTTGGGCAGAGGATCCTTATTTCCTGTACTACAGCCCAGGTGAGTCAGATCATCCTCTAGGTTACCACCGAAACCAGTTGGTACTGAGGAGATAAAGGGATTTGAAGGCCAAAGAAAAGTGGTGGTTGAAGAGAAAGTTGAGGGGATGGCAAACAATAGATCTTGGGAGAATTGTTTTATTTTCCTTTCTTTCCTAATCTTTGGTTTACATCATTGCATTCTGAAAACAAATTACTTTCCTTTTTGTGGGAAAAAATAAATGCAGTATAAAGTTTACTAGATGTAAACAGCACAAATTGGAAAATGGAGAGGTTACTTACCTCACAGCAGTATTAACTTGGGCTCACTCTGAAGAAAAGCTTCCTTTATCAAAGCCTAATCTGAATACCCTTTTTGTCTAAAATTGGGTCATATCCCAAAATATGAATCACTTGCTTTGGCAGAAACCTAATTTATCTCAAATCTGACTTGGCAGATAAATTTCGTGTTCCCATCTCATACCACAACAGAAAATATATAAGAAAACCAGGTTATCTAGAGAATAGTGATAGTTTAAATGCATGGGAAATTTGCCTATTTCTATGTCTTGTCTTTGGTGACCCCTCCTGCCAAACCTTCACAAGAAAAATTCATCATTGTTAAGCTTTAATTGTTTCTTTGAATAGGTGGGTAGGATGAAACAATTCATGTGAAAAAAAGCAAAAATCAGTTCAAAACATGGTAGTTCACCTACTCAGCAGCATAAGCCATTGTTCCTCCCTCTACACTACTTCCTTACAAATATGGAGCAAAATTAGAGGTTTCTATACTTTCCTTCAAAGTTTCATCAAGATTACATCAAGCTAGTGGGGGACTGTGACTATAAGTCTCTGAATTTAAAAGCCTTCCCCTAAACCTGATCTTTCCAATGTGCCACAGAGTTTCCCACCCAGCAGTGCTCATAAAGGAGACAGCCCTTTCTCAGCTGCTAACCCATGCTTGAAGAAGTTCTCAGGTGCCTGTAGGATCACTCCCTATGTTTCAGTAGCCCATTTTAGCCAGATTTGTATTTCTTGGACGTAGAAACTGATTACCACAATCGTGAATGGGGAAAGGAAGGTGTTACTGTTACAGAAATGACAGCTACGAAGTTTTGTGGGGTTAGGGCTGGACCAGTTAACACCAAGCAGGCAGCCCTGGTGTCAACTCTTTTGTCTTGCGGGAACTAGCAAAGAAGTGGGCTCCAGGAGGAACTGGGAACCCTTCTACCAACTTCTTTGATATACAGAACTACTGAACAAAAACATCCCCAGCCCATGTGAAACAGCTGCCATCTATCTTGGAGCAAGAAATTCCAGTTTCTAATCTCTTAAATTTGAGTGAAAAATGAAAACAAAACAGCACCAATGGTTGATAAATAGGGAGCTGCTGTTCTGGTTATCGTGAGAACTACAGCTAAGTCTTAGCTGGAGCAAAATTACACATGAATTTTTTTTTGGCTGAAGCATATGTGTATGACTATGTTATTGTCTAATAGTGTTGCTATTTCAGAAACAGAGTCTGTACATGTGACTGACCAAGAAATTAATGTCACTGACAACAGAGGGGCAATCATGCCCTATTCTTTCTACAGTAGTCTTTGTCCTGTGATATCTGTTGATGATAAACACAGCAGCATAAGCTGATGGGAGCATGAAAGGTACCAAACACTGGAGTAGTAGTATGATTATTAGATACAACTGATGCTGTTCTGAAGTTATTAAACTGATGACTTCCAATATGTAATGCATGCTGCGAGAAAGTCATCCTCATGTAAACATAACAAAAGAGATTCCTTCCTATATGCATGGAAGTTACCCTGATACTAGCAGATGATTCTGTATTTGAGATTACATCTCATTAGTGTGCAGCCAATAAATATATGCATGTAGCAACACCAGTTTTTAAAAACAGGAAATTTTTTTTTCCTTGATATGTGATATCAACCTGGAAACGTCCATAAACCATGCAACGGCGTTCCTTTTTCTCCACATCCAATTAATTCCAGACAGGGCCAAGGAAGGATATACCTAGCTCTTACTGGTTTCAATTTAGTCCAAGAAAGATAACCCAAAATCAGAAAATGTGAGGGAACTGATATTTTCCCAGTCACAGAACTCCTTTTCAAGTATGTGTTGAACTGAAAACTTGAAATATGCAAGAGCTTAATGTCATTGCTATAGCATGATACCCTCTATATCAAAAATGTTTGCTCCAAAAAACCCAGAAATTCTTAAATCTTTTAGTAAAATTTGACAAAGATAACCCAGTCCTGTTGTAAAGTTGACCTAAAAACTAAATTTACCAAACATATGCCTCTCTGACATTATACAAAAATAAGTTGCCTAAGAAAGAGGATAATTAATAAATATCAGAAACTGTAAATAAGCAGAAGAACAGAAAAATCTTAGTACTTCAGCTTACAACTCAGAGAGATGTATTTTTTAAACTTCATACTTTCTAAATCTCTTTTAAAAGTTGATACTTTTTTTATGAGTTTAATCATTGACTTGTTGCTTAACCTGTCTTGTTACTCAGGTCTTTAAAAGTCAACAGATAATAATATGAAATAAATAAAACCTTTGTCACTCATTCCTACATCAAGTTTTACGTAACTCTCCTAAATGTGAGTTGCAACAGAAACCTTTGAACGGCATGCCAGTAAAATAGACTGTATTGCAAAGAAGCTGATAAAGTCTTGTTTGGAATATTGTCAATTTATTCCAGGAATTTAACTGTAACTAACCAGGTACTTTAGGCTTCTTGAATGTAATAAATCTCTGTTCTGTAAATACACTGTTCCTCATTTCTTCAGTTGGAAAAGCTTGATCTATAATGGCCTCTTTTTTGAGATTACCAGGAAAAGTGGGCAGAGATGTAATGGTTTCTGTAATAGGAACATCAGCTAGGAGGTGCTAAAATGAAATGAGACCTTGACTGCCTTTACACCTGACCTTGGATTACTTCAAGGTAATAACTGAGGTGTGAAAAAGCACTTTTTTCCTGTACCTACTCATGATCCCTCCACAATTAACAGTATTTTAGCAATCTACTTCCTAGTCCAGAGTTTTAGAAATGAATTAAAAATTTGAGATTCCTCCATATTTTGCCTTTAGATGGTGGATACTCATGCACTTGCTGATGAAAAAGTAGCTGTTTCCTAATGCAGCATGGCAGGGAAAATAAAAGAAATTAGAAGTCTGTGTGCAATTGCAGGGCTCTGATCACATCTGCATCATGGAGTTATGGTTGGATAGCTCATGTTACTGCAAATGGTGCATTGGATGGATATAGGCTTTTTAGAAAGGACAGATTTGGTCAGAAAAGAGGTGAATTTGCCCTGTACATCAAAGCAGCAAGCATGCATGGAACTCTGCCTTGGGACGGAGTTTGAGCCAGATGAGAGTTTACAGGACAGGATTAGAAGCAGACCAATGAGGGCAATGTTGTGGTGGGTGTCTCCTACAGACTGTCTGAAGGGGAAGAATTAGATGAACCCTTCTTTGGACAGCTGGAAAAACTCTAATGTGTGCAGCCCATGATCCTCATGAGGCACGTCAACCACCCCTATATCTGCTGGAGGGACAACACAGCAGAGACAAGCAATCCAGGTAGTTTCTGGAATACATTGTTGATAAGTGATAACTGACTATAACTGATCACAAGTGATTCAGAAGCTGAAGAAAGGAGATGTTCTGCTAGACTTGATTCTTTAAAACAGAAAGAGACCATGAAGGTCATGGGCAGCACTGGCTGCAGTCACAATGGGACAGTGAAATTTAAGAACTGAAGAGTCAGAAACAAGGCAAAAAGCAGGATAATAACCCTACACCAGGAGAGCATACTATTGAGGACTTGATTGGAAGAATTTTATGGAATATGGCCCTGGGGAGAATAGAGGTCCAGAAGAGCTGGTTAGAATTCAAAAAATCACCTCCTCCAAGCTGAAGAACAGTCCATCCTGAAAAGCAGGAAGTCAGCAAAGATGTCAGGAGGCCTGCATGGATGAACAAGGAGATCCTAACCAAAAATCAAACATAGAAAAGAAGCGTACAAGTGGTGGAAGCAGTGTCATGTGACCCAGAAGGAATATAGAGCTTGCAAAGCATGCAGAGATGCTGTTAATAAAGCTAAAACCCACCTGACATCATTGCATCTGGTGAGAGATGTAAAGGGCATTAAGAAAGGCTTCTACAGATGTATAAGCAGAAAAAGGAACACTGGGAAAAAATTGGGCTTGTTGCTGAATGGGGCAGGGCACCAAGTTATGAAGGACACAAGAGTAAGGTGTTTGATGCCTTCTTTGCCTCAGTCTTCACTGGTAAGAACAGCCGACAGGAATCCCAGATACCTGAAACCAGTGTGAAAGTCCAGAACAAGAAAGACTTGCCCTCCATGGCAGAGAATCAGCTTAGGGAACACCTAAACAGATTGGACATGCACAGGTCTATGGGACCTGATGGGATGTACCAAGAGTGCTGATGGAGCTGCTGATGTCACTGTGAGGCCACTTTCAATTGTCTTTGAAGGGTCATAGCAACTAGGAGAGGTTTCTGATGACTGGAAAAAAGCAAACATCATGTCTATCTTTAAGAAGGAGGCAATGAACCTGATAGTCTTCTACAATGAGACTGGCTCGGTGAATAAGGAGAGATCTTGACTTCAGCAAGGCTTTCAACACTGTCTCCCATAACAACTTCACTGACCAAATGATGAAGTACATAATAGATAAGTACACAGTGAGCTGTATGTAAAACTGGCTAAACTGTTGGTCTCAAAGATTTGGGATTAGCAGCATGAAGCCAAACTAGAGGCAGTAGTCTGTGGTATATCCCCAGATGTCACTATTGGGACCAATATACTTTCATTAACCTGCATGATGAGACAGAGTGCACCCTCAAAAGCTTTGCAGGTGATACAAGATTGGAAGGAGTAGTTGATAGCAGCAGCAAATTATGCTGCCATTCAGAGAGATCTTGATGGCTTGGAGAAATGGTGCAACAGGAATCTCAAGAACTTCAACAAAGGGAAATTCAAGTCCTGCATCTGGGAAAGAATAACACTATGCACCAGTAGACACTGGTGGTCTGGAAATCAGTTTAGCAGGGAAAGCCCTGGGTATCCTAGTGGACAACAAGTTGAACATGAGTCAACAATCTGCCTTCATGGCAAAAGAAGGCCAACAGCCCCTTGGGCTATATTAGGAAAAACATTGCCAACATGTCAAGGGAGATGATCCCTTCCCCTTGGTCAGTCCTGTTGTGACCTATCTGGGCTGCTGTGTCCAGTTCTGGGCTCCCCAGTGCAAGTAGAATATGGGCTTACTGGGTAAGAGTCATGAAGATGTTTAAGGGGTTGAAGTATCTGACATATGAGCAGAGGCTGAGACAGCTGGGACTGTTCAGCCTGGAGAAGCAAGTAAAGCAAATGGAGTCAGGTCCTTCTCAATGATACCCAATGACAGGACAAGAGGCAGCAGGCATTACCTGGAATACAGGAAAAGGCATTTAAACACGTGAAAAACTTTTTTCCACTGTGAGAGTGGTTAAGCACTGGACTAGGTTGCCCAAACAAGTTGTGGAGTCTCCTCATTTGGAGATATTCAAAACTCAGCTTAGACATAGTCCTGTGCAACTGTCTCTAGCTGACCTTACTTTGAGCTTGGACTAAGATGAGCTCCATCAGTCCCATCCAACTTCAACTATTCTGTGATGCTGTAAGTGATGTTTTGCAGAGTAACCATATTAACCTGGACACCTTTCACTAAGACACGAGCTACAGAAGTCTAGCTTCCAGAAAATGTAACATCACTAAATAAATTAAAATGTTAAGCTAACTCACACTTCAGGAAGCACACCAGGTGCAGAAACTTAAAACACTGAACAAGTTTGGCAGATTTTGCTCATCCTTAGGTTTTTTACAGTTTCTCGGAGGAAGCATCAATGAAAATATTAATAAAGGAAACACTGTGCTCTCTAGAACTATTTGTACCAATCACTTCTGATGAGGAAGTCTTCATGTGTGGTGTGTTGGGCTCAAGGGTTTGTTGACCTACAGCTGATGCAGTAATTTGATGGCTCAAGGAAACATCCTTTGATTTTTTTTTTTTTCAAATTAACACATGCCTGTGTCCGCTAACCCTTGACATGAACTAGAGCATAATCTTTTAGCAAACTTCTATTTCCCTTTTTGAAGAGGCAGATTAATTTGTTAAACTTTGGGGAAGTCTTTCCCAATAATTGGCACAAGTCAGCACCATATCTTCTCTGAAAGACAAAAAATTGCCCAAGAACAACTGCTAGATGATCCTCCTGCCAGTGGGTTGGTGGGCTTTGGGCCTGCCCTCATGCCCAATTCATGCATGCTGCAGTTTTTGAGGACCCTGCAGTATTAAGGAGATGAAGCACCAGAGCTGGTTGAAGACATTCAAGCTCCAGCATAGCAGGGATAATGATACATCCTCTCCTCCATATGTGGAGGGGGTTAGGTGCAGAGGGGTGCATAGGCCAAAGGTACAGCTCAAGAAATCTGAAGGACGGATGGACTGGAAATACTGTGGAGAATGAACTCTGGGCTCTGGCTACAGCTTAGGAGACAAAAGGAATTAGCCATGGACCACTCTTTGCCAGATGTAAATGTAACAGCACAGAGGGTGCCAGACAGCAAGGGGCATTTTAAAGTGCCCCACAGCTTTTCATGAAATTGAAATAGAAGTGGTCACTTGGAAATAGTAAAAATGTGGATGAGAGATGCAGAAATAACTTAGAAACACCAGCTGCTTCTCATGCTCTGACAGTTCTTATAACTGATGCAGCCAACAAGGGTAGGGGACAGAGATCCTGGCTGCAGTTTCCCTTCCAGCTTTGCTGTGACTTTGCCCTCCAGCTCTGTACAAGTGTAACATTTTCCTCTGTGCTCTGGCAGAGCAGAGGGTGCAGAGCAAGCCAGTGCAGCCTTGACCTTTGGCCAGTCAGAGTAACACCTCAGCTACTCGCAGTGGCCCGGCTGCTCCAGCTGCTACTGCAAGCCGGAACCTAAGCACAAAATGTCCCTCTTTCTAGCCAAAAAAAACCAAGAAAGAAAAAAAAAAAAAAAAAGGTATTTTCTAAAAAGCACATCCTTGCCATTATTGACTCTGTGTTGCCCTGGGGTCTTATGTACCATTCCATGACTTAGCAAGGGTTAGAAGAAGCCACATATGAAAACAAGAAAATATAGAGTAAAAATAAGGGTCCAGTACCTCTTTTGTGTACTCTGCCCGAAGCATGGTAACAGGTAAACCTGCAACCAGTATGGGAAATGGGAAGTGTACAGTGCAGGATGGAGGGTATTGCGTTCCCTTGCTGAGGGAAAACCTACCTGCTGGAGTTATTCACATCTGCCTCTGCCTGCCCATTATTCCACAGGAGTAACTTTACACCCATTCAGGTTGATTGCCTTTCACTTGTTTTTGTCCTTAACATTAATGTCTTTCATGTCTAAATTCAAGTTACACATCAGTACTGTGATTTGCCCACCATGAATCAGCAGGGACCCATAAGCTGCTTCCATGCCCCTGCAGATTTCTACCAGCACAAACTACAGAACTGATCACTGTCAAGAAACAGATTGGGTCCCTTGGTGCATACAGACATCTTTCATTTGATTGCACACAGAGGAGGAAGCAGGGAACAAGCAGATGGGATTAAAGTCCCCTCCCTAAAACAAGAGAAAGTCCCATTCCCCTTATCTTAATCATGGCATCGGCAAGTTTCTCCGACAAATTCCCTTGCTGTTCATTACAGGTATGCCCAGCAGAGAGAAGGCACCTGAGGTGGTGCTTCTGGTAATGACTGAGAGGTCCTGAGGGCAGAGCTATCTTTACTGGGTACCTTAAATATTTCCTGGTTTACAAAAGTTGTCTTCCTGAGGTTGGTGCCTCAAAGATTCATGAGACACCTCTGAGCAATCACGGCTCAGAACCAATGATTTCTTATTCATAAGTTCCTGTGTTTTCCCAACACATGTTTAACAAGACAGCCATGACCTGCTCAAAGGAGCTCTGAATTTGTTGTGTGGGTAGAACTAAGCCAAGGAGCAAAAGTCTGTACAGCAAACGTCTGAGCACTGACTTTATTGAGCAGATAAATGTGGCTATACAGAAATAAACATATTCTGTTGGCTGCTGCCAACACACTAATTAAATGGGTGGGATGGAACAAGTTAAATGGGTCAATCAATTACTATGATGAAGACTTAAAATATCCATGTGGCATGCTATTGGGAAAGAAGTGTTGGCTCTTGTTATTTCAAAGATAGTTCAGCATGAAGAAATACAATCTTATTATGTTTCTTATATAAATTTTGTTCTTTACTTATGTAATTTTACATAAAGAAGAGCTGTAAAAATGATAAGAAGTATAAACACTAAAAGCAAAAAAGCTTGAGATAAAAAAGGGACATTTTTTCCTGTCACAGCTAAACATTGTTATCAAATGGAAGTTAAGAAATAACTGATACCAGTATGTGAATAATTAAAAGTATTTTTACTAAGAAGACTTCCAGACTGTCTTCTGCATGCACATATAGAGCTGCAATAGTGTTAGTAATGTTATCTAGTCCAATATAAGCATTTGGATGACATGAGGTTTTCATCTTACCATTTATTTACTCTTGATTTCATGAGAGTAAAGCTTTGAAATGAGACTTGAATGAACTCCCCAAACCCTGGGATGATGCAGAACATCAGGTCTTGACCCAACCATCTTGGTTTTTAACTCAAATACCTAGAGAACTCCAGGTTCTTTTCCTGGGATTTGGAAGCTTATTTCTTATCCAACCTCAACCCTCTGTCTGCATTGTCTCTTAGCTGCAATTTGCTTTCTCTTTTTCTCTTTTCCTCTTTCTGTTCTTTTAACCACAAGAATATTCACATTTTAAGAGAGAAGAGTGAGTAATTAAATAGCACGCTCACATTAAGGTCTTCAGTGGAAAATGGGAAGATAACCAAGATAAGAAATCTACTTTTTACAAAATTTTCCTTAAAATAATGACTAAAGATCTCTGTAGCTATCTGACAACAGGAGACAACTGGAAACATTCATGTGAAGCCAAGACACATTTTGCATGACCTTGAATTAATTTTTGCCTTGCAACTTTCAAATTAATTATGTTACACACATGAGAGTCCTCCTGGCACTTTGTTAACATCTGGATGCCCTTGTCATATTTTTTTTACCCAGAAGTCTCTATATTCCTTTGGACTAAGTGATTATTTCCCTGGATAAGTTTCTACTCAGGTGTATTTTCATTGTTTCTGTAATCAATTTTTCCTTTCTCATTACAAGGAACACTTTGGTTAACTCTTACAGAAATATAAGAGGAGTATTAAATACAGTCAATGTTCTGCTAATAGTGCCTTGAAAACACCAAGTGTCAAAGAAATAAAAGCTGCTGATTTCTTCAGTAAGAAAGATCAGTGGATAACAACACAGAACAACATATACCTAGAACTTACTGTCCTACTTTTTCTCTCCTCAGACTTTAATTAATATTCTGTAGCCTATCTATTCTACTCTTGAACATTATGGACAGATGACTACCCCTCTGACTTAAGATCTTTTCCAATATGAACCAAATTTCCCTTCCTTCTGCAATCGGAAAGCCATTTTCAAATCAAAGTCTGCATGTATGAGCACTATTTATATTTGAAAATATGCAAAAGTCATTTTGGACTTGGGGACAGACAAATATGCAAATAATGTGATAAACAAAGTTTAATCAAGCTGATATTTCTACTTGGAAAATATCATTTGAGTTGTTCACATCCACTAGCTTAGAGCAGTGACTTTTTTGGAGTCATGATGGGATATGCCAGCTGTTTGCCTTATTACTTAAACGTTCCAAATACTAAGATATGTAAAGAAGACAGTCTTAGCAGAAACACCCTTGGTTATTTTGCTTTCTCAGATGTCACAAGAAATGGCTGTTGGAGAAGGCTGCAGATAGAGACATCCAGCAAAACTAGAGTTACAAAGCCTGTTTAAATAAAGTTTAAAGCCTGAATAAAGCCCAATAAGTTGGCTTTATTCTTGATCGTACAGTATCGTGGAAGCTACTGTGTAGATCAAAGAGTTGATTAAGTAACAAAGATTTCCAGGAAAGAAAAACTAAATTCCAACCAGTGCTGATGTTTACACTTCATGCAATGCACAATTTAAACAGATGAAAAAGAAAGGGAGGAAGACAGCCCAAACACCTGAATGTGACTACCTTGGAAAGCATTGTGGTACATAGATACCTTCACTGGTCAGAGATGTTATTCTGCCTCTGGTAGCAGTTAAAGTCAGAAAAGAGAGTGCTTACTTAAATACAAAAGCTTATTGAAATATTTTTAAACCATTTCTTTCAGGGCATTAAATAATGCTCAAATGTCCATTGAAGTCAAACTTCCACTGAACTAAATCAGTGCAGTATACCTGTGGATACAAAATGATCTTGATAATGAGCTTCTCACTGTATCATGTGTCACTTGTGACAGCTGTGGTGCATATCTACAGCAGTGAGAAACAGCATCTACATTCAAGCAAGCTCTCATGTGACAGTTGGCCACTTCTCAAATTTTCAAGATGTTTGTAGTTCTCTGTCATAACAACAACATTCACTCCCTTTGTGTTCCTCTTAGTGAGACAGAAAAGTTACCCTTTACTGGAAAAATGATGCTTCCTCTCATAAAACATTACTGTTTCTAGAACAGTCTATTGTCTGATCTTCCCTTTTCTCTCTGCCAGATTATACATACAGAAATGCTTACATTAAATCCTTTCATAATATATTTTCCCTATTAAGAGTTCCTGTAATAGCTACATGCATGCTACATGATTGCAGAGGGAGGAAGAAGCTGTTTGATTTGCACATATGCAAAGAAGTGGCCCTCTCTCTTTCATAAGTTGTGGTGGATGTTGTAAAATAGTTTGACAGCAGCTGGTCCAGCTTTTGTGACAGACTGATGAGAACATCTGACTCAAGCTTCTGCCACTTATATCTTCAATGGACTATAACCTGCAAGAAAGAAGATATTTTCTTACACCTGTTCTAAATCTCAGTAGTGAAATAAGCACTCTAGTCTAAAGGAAAGTTTAGAATGTAAAAAAAAAAAAAAAAAAAAAATCTGTTTTAACAGAATAAAGTGATATTTTTCTTTTTTTTGCATAGCTTATTAATAAACCGCATGTCAAGGTAGGATTGAGCTGTACCATAACAATAACCCTATCATTAAATTATCTGCTGATACCAATTTAAAAGTCTTCACTGTAGTCCAATCAGGCATGCACACATTCACCTTGCTTTACTTCTTATCCTTACATAGTTATAGATTGGATTTTGCTAGGTAAAAAAGGAACCAGAGATATGAAAAGAGAATCAGCTAACTTCCTAGTGTCCCTGTTTAATTACATTTGTAGGCAAGATAAATCACCCATGGATTGAAATGAAAGTGCAAGCGTAATTCCACTCACGGTATTCAATTTCACTTCAACAAGATACCAAAATGCCTGTTAGAAATGTTCAAATCTCAAACATCACAGTGGCTATGTATGGTGAACAATAATATGGAAACATCACAAAGCACATCATAGACTAGACAGGATAGCTTTCACTTGAATTTAATGAGGCAGTAGTCATAATGAAAGACAAATTAAATCACAGTTTACTGAAATTCTCCATTCTGAAAAGGGTATTAATGCCACAATGCGTCTCTGGATTGCAGCTAACTGATTGAGATGATACAGCATGCTTCACTGATTGAGTCCAAGAATGGTAGAAAAAGGCTAAAACCATTTTGTACTGTCAAACATACACCAATGGCAAAAAAAAAATACTTCTAGACATAGATACCCTGTTAAACTCTCAAATGGTACAGTATTTCATTTGTAGCAACAACAAGACTGAGGCATTGAAAAGTTACAGATCCAGAACTAAAGACTTCTGTAAGTAAACTCATTCACTTAAATGAGGAGTGTTGGGGTTGAGGCCAGGGACTCTATCAGTATAATACTAGAAAAATAGATTTAAATTACTTGACAATAATTAATAGAGTGAGAAGTCTAATTCCAACAGTACTAAGATTTCCTTTCATAAGGATTAATAATATTGTATCACTAACAATGATTTTGTATTCAAAATTATTTCATGCCAGCACAAAATCTTTGAAGGGAGAGAAGTCTCACAAGTATCCATTTTATTTCCTTATCCAGACTCTGTGGGCTATGCATATAAACAAGGCTATCAATCAGTTTGAAGGAACTGTCAAAGCAATACTATACCGTGTCTGCTCCATGTTCCTCTTCCTGTTGTTGCCTGACCATTAGTAATTAATTATAGCGTACTGCCATAACTGCTTTTCTCTCAGCATGAGCTTGCAGTTTGACATGGGTTAAGCAGCTAAAATGCCAACTTAGAGGAATCTTAAAAAGGCAAAGCACAGTCACTCAAGGCAGAGTTTTATGCCACTGGTGCCCCGGTAATTACATATATCTGATAAAACCTTGTACTTGCTCCATTCAGTTGAGAAGATGAGGGTATTCCTTGCTCCTACAGTAATAGGCTTGGACCAGACAGGAACCCTGCCAGGGCTGGTCATCTTCTCACAAGTGTAGGAGCAACTCCCAAGAGGATAGGATGGCTGAGCAAGGATTTAGTATCACTTCTCCCAGTCCCATTGTTGCTAGCCCTCTTCCATAGTATTAGAAGGTGCTACCCCTTTTATCTAGCCACATGGCCAGATTGAATAAGTAAATAAATATGGATACCAGGTGAGTTGGGGCAGCTAGGCAGAAGGGGAAATGGGATGCTATACAAACCTTACAATGTCAAGTATTATGACAAATCTTGAAAATTTCCATTTTCATAATGGTAAGATGTCTGTTCTTCCATGTCTTGAGTTAATTCCTTTTGCTTTCTCCATTCCCTTCTCTGTACTTCACTGTTTTGACTGGTAGCACCATACATTTTCTTTGGACCTACAAAAGTTTCATTGTTCATCTCTGTTTCTTCAGCTAGTTCATCCTGATCAATTATGCCACATTTCTCTTCATTGAGGTTTTCAGGGTCAGCCCATTCCTGCTTTTCCCCAGAAGCAAAGATAGCGTAGAATATCACTCCACTGTAATGCACCAGGGCTGCGATCAGAAAGACGTTTTGCCATTCTTCCCGGGTCTGAAAGAATGGTGCAGGTCTCATAAAGTTTGCAGTAAAAAAGAAGCATTACGCTGAATTAGACCACAAAGTACCACATATTGAACAATGACTGTTATCACTGATTCCTGATATTACAGATAGAACAATTTATGTGAGTCATTGTGAAGAATTTTTTTTATCACAGCAATGGTTAATCAAATATAACATGGGATTTTTTTTTTTCCTCCCAGTGAAATTTATCTCTTGCATGTGAAATATCCATGGACTTGGAAATGCAAAGATTTCTCTAACATTAATCTTATTGTAGATCAGTGATTGCTTAGGAACCCTATCAGGTATGCATTATGGAGGAGTTTCCCAAGTCCTGTGAGCATTACCCAGTAGTATGAAGATATTGCAAAGACCCAGCCTCAAGTGGTATAAAATAATATTTGTGATATAATCAGTTGATAACAGCCAAGAATCTGGCCCCCGTGATACTGAAAAATGAATGTTTAAAATTAATAACAGCAGAAAACAGATGCAGACATTGATGATGAAATGGAGTTTGCAAGAAGCTTTGAAACATCCTAACTTTTGTTTCATTACCTAATCCTTTTCCTAGAAAACATGGAGAAATGCTACCTTATGTTTTGTCATTGCACCAACGATGAGTGGGCACACCATGCCTGACAGCGTCCCCACGCCATTGGAGATCCCCATCAGAATGCTGGCGTAACGTGGGGCTATATCCAAGTGATTCACGTTGAATCCTACAACAAATAAGAGGCAACAGTCAACTCCACAACTTTGTGCTACCAGGCCAACAGGGTTTTCAATAGCCATTCCAGACAAAGAAGCCTGAAAAATGTATAAAACGTGATTGCAATGTATATAAGAAAGAAGGGCAGAATTTATCTGGTCATAAAGATAGAAGTTATATTGCTACTTTATTATTTTTCAAAACCTCTTTTGTTCCCCACCTATGGTGATCATGTTGTCCAGAAAATATAGTTTGGTTTTGGTCTCATTTACAGTGTCTATGTTTCCCATTTCTCACACAGAAACAATGCTCTCATCAAACATGTTTAATTAATAAATTAATGCCTTGTGTTTCTCAAATCTCTGATATCTTTTTTTTTTAGGTAGCAGTGGTTTTTAATACATGCTTTCCAGTACTTGAAGTAGCATTTTAAAAACTTGATAAAAATACAGAATATAAACTAGTAGGAAAAATAATTACCCTTTCTGTAGTTTATCATCTGGGTATGTATTTTATTAAGAAATAAAAAATCAGCTCACATAATTATCTTGTTTTAGGTAATGAAAACTAGTCATATGAGCTATGGATGACCACAAGTAAGGATGAGGAATACCAAGTTCATGGCATGAACTACAGTAAAAAGCTGAGTACTGGGAAAATCCTGCAATAAAAATTGATTGATAGAAATGATAAAAATGCAAGCACCTCGTAAATGGGTAGCAAAACTGCTTCCCATCTGCGTAATACTGAAAAAAATGAAAACAAGAAGTTGCTTTGCTGGTCAGTTTTGCTCAACAGATCCATCTTCTTGGCAGTCTGCTAGCTGGTGGCCTTCAATCTTTATAACAAAAGGGTTTTTTTAATAACAATGGTACTGATGGAGCCACAAAAATCATTCTCAGACTGGTGAGACTCAGGAAAGTGTTAGAAACAGCTATTCTGGAGAAGGGCTGGTTACAGGACGCAACAGGGAGAGGACTGACCTAGAAAGCAGCAATTGATAGCCTGGGAGCAACTATTCGTTGCAGAGTAATTCTGTCTCTTTCCTTTTAGGGATACTGTTTATGGAAGAAGAAAAGGTGTCTGACACTGTGAAAGTATATTAGAAAATAACAGCACAAAGATGGTTTAAACTGGAATTAAAAAAGAGCAAATTCTTTTAAAGCTTCATGTCCTATGTGCAATACACTTCATAGATGCTGAACTAAATTATTTCTGATATGGGAGGAAGTAGAGAATGCCCCATAAGCAGCCACACTAAGAGCAAACAGAATAATAAAAATTATGACAGGGACAACAGTGAGGATAATAACATCACTTTTATCAGTAATAGTAAAACCAATAATAAAATTAATTATTACCTGAAATTGCAAAGCCACTGAAGCCTACAGCTAACACCAGAAAGGAAATAGCCACACCTTTTGTATGAGAATAACCAACCACCAAAAGCAAGGTTGCTTCCATTCCAAAGCCTTCAAATGAAACACATGGAAATAAATTACATTTAAATTACTATTGGTCACAGAGATACTAATATGGTCTAGCCAGAACAGCAACTTAAAATGAAAGAGAATTTTTCATGTCTTATAGTTATTCTTGAATATACTTGGCAGCTTTGTGGACTTGCAGCAATATTTGAATATTTACTGTTTGAGAATATACTTCTTTCTCCTCCTTGCCATGTAAATCACCCAGGCAACTGGTGAAATTAACTCCCTGAGCAGTACAGGGAAACAAGGAGAAATTTAATCTGCAAAATGCTGAAATATTCACAAACACACAAACATGGTAGGGAAAAGAGAAAAATACATCTTGCCTTCAATTTCTCATGGTTGTAGTGATGTGAGATGATCTTTGGAAATGTAACAAAAGAACATTTTTCAGACAAGTGTGCCACTGACACAACAGGGCACCCCTGAGTATCACAGGGAACTTCCATTCTCTGCCATTACTGCAAACTGACATTTCTAGTATGTAACACTACAATACTTCTGATTTGGGATGTTGTTTTTTTTTTTTTAATGATGCTGTAAATACATCCTGAAAATACAATGAATCTGAGAATCCTTTGTGAAGATGCATTGCCAAGCTGTATGGTATCTCTGACTGTAGGCATCTCCATTTCAGGCAGCCTGTGCTGACCATAAATAATGTAAGCTAGGAACTGGCAGAGTAGAGCAACTCCACAGGCTATCTGGCTTGACATTTTTGGTCTAATTTAGTATCTTCCTTACATGTAGATGTCATTGATTTTTCAGTTCAGTGACTGAAATGGAAACTTATTATTTTGTGCTGAGTAAAAAATGAGATCATCCGTCCCCCACCTTTCTTTACCCACCACTTCCAGCCTAAACTTGCCACTGTAGTCTGCTGGAACTCACACACAGAAACATGGCCAGGGAAAGAGTCTCTCAGGAAACTAAGTGGATATCTGTCTGTGTGAAACTGCAGGATGAAGCCTGTTTCATCCCACTGCTCTTCTGAGCCAGTTCTTACTGCCCTTCTAACTATTAACCAGGCTTCTTGCTTCCTCCCTTTTTAAAAGCATGCCAATGTGAGTAGGATTTACACCATGAGAACATCTAGCATCAGATCTCTATTAAATGTTTCAGATCAACCAGCTTCAAATACAATCTGCAGTAATATGCCTCTTGTTACAATTAAAGATGGACCAAACTATGGTATTTGCATCAACTGCAGCATACAATTGAAATATCGTATTTTCAGAATCCAATAGTACCTCCACAATTCATGACCTTCCTTACAGTAGTAGTGGTTAAAATCTTCCTGCTCCGTAAGAAGTCAGCTAGCTGCCCTCCAATGGGTACAATGATTGTCATGACCATGTGAGGGACTGCTGACAAAAGGCCAACCTGCAATAGAGAAATGAGTGTTTATTGCTCATATCCTTCCTCAGGATATAGGGATATGACAAAAGGAATCATAGGGTTTTTTTTCACCTCTTTCCCCACCCCTCCACTGGACACATTTTTATTCTGGATCCTTGTGTGGCAGGATTGCAGACCTTTCCTCCAAAAGAACCTGCAAGCAAGAGCTGGATGACCTTAGGATGGAGACTCCACAACATCTCCTGGCAACCTGTGCAAGTTACTCAGTCACCCTCAGAGTAAAGAAGTGGTTCTTGATATTCACATGGGACCCTTTCTGTTTCAGAATGTTCCCATTGCCTCTGTTCCTGTCACTGGGCACTACTAAAAAGAGCCTGGCTCTGTCTTTTTTGCAGTCTTCCATCAGGTATTTATATACATTAATGAGATCCCCCCTGAGCCTTCTCTTCTCTGAGCTACATAGTCACAGCTCTCAGCCTTTCTTTATAATAATCTTTGACGACCTTCATTGGGCTCTCTCCAGCATGTCCATGTCTCTCTTGTACTAGTGATCTCAGAAGTGGTTACAGTACTCCAGGCTCCAGGTATGGCCTCACCAGTGCTATGTAGAGGGGAAAGATTACCTTCTTCTGTCTGCTGGCAATATTTTACGTAATGCAGCACACAATACTGTTCGCCTTCTTTACCACAATGGCACACTGCTGGTTCATGTTCAACCCAGGGTGCCTACCAGGACCCCCAGGTCTTTTCTGCAAAGATGCTTTCCATCTGAGTGGCCCTCCAGCATGTACTGGTGCATGGGCTTGTTCCTCCCCAGATGCAGGACTTTGCACTTCCCCTTTTCGAACTTTGTGAGGTTCCTGTCAGCACATTTCTTCAGACTGTCAAGGTCCCCCTGGATGGCAGCACAACCTTCTGGCATACCAGCCTCTCCTCCCAGTTTTGTGTCATCTTCAAATCTGGTGAAGGTATACTCTGCCTCATCATCCAAATCATTAATGAAGATGTCAAACAGGATCAGACACAGTATTGATCACTGTTGTACACTGCTAGTTACTGGCTTCCAACTAGACTTCATGCTGATCACCACCCTCTGGGTCCAGCCATTCAGCCAATTTTTAATCTATCTCACTGGCTGCTTAACCAGCCCATACATCAATAGCTTGTCTATCAGGATCTTATGGCAGATAGCATCCAAGACCTTACTGAAGTCAAAGTAGACCATAGCCACTGCTTACCCTTTGTCTTCCAGGGCAGTCATTTAAGCAAAGGAGTTTATCAAGGTGATCAAGTGTGACTTCCTCTTGGTGATTTTCTGCCAAGGGATTATTACTATTTCTGTTACCTCTGGTACTCACTCCAGATATGTGAAAAGACTATTCTGTGGACTTCCAGTGATCAGCTTGTCATCTTCTAGAAGCTTTTCTTTGAAGATGTAACTTAGTATATACATACTGTGCTTGGCCATTCAGAGCATCATCGCAAACATAGATAATGATGTACTTTGTTATCTGTTTGAAGGATTTCACTTTCTTGAAAATAATTTACAATATAACACGTAGGTTTTTTAAAGGAATGTTGGGAAAAATATCCTGGAGCAAATATGCTAAAATCCTTATTCATGGTCTGAAGAGGGAGTGTAACAATACTGGTTTTAATGAAGTGGCAGTGGCAGGAAGTATCAATCCAAAGAGTATTTTACCCATTATTGTGAATGAAAAGCAAGGA
>JAAGNO010026008.1:23908-67474 GCA_033439905.1 Ceryle rudis
GCCTATCTTTGTAAAGAACACAAAGGATTTTTTGTTGCTGTAGTTGTTTTTGCAAATTCTAGAACAGCACATTCCTTGCCTTAAATGATAAAATTGTGAGATATTAAACAAAAAGGCTCTCAGGCTCCTGAGTTCAGAGTACAAGCTGAATGGGTATGTGGGCAGGTGCAGAAAAGGTCAGAGGGTTTGCATTTCTCTTTTAAATCATGAAACAAACAAAATATGTCTAATAGGAATATATACTTAGATAAACTGTACAAGACTATCAACTTACCACAGAACGATGTGGTGGCCAAACTGCTTCTCTCCAGAGGAGGAGCCCACTTACTCCACATCCCATGGCAGGCTGGGTAGGTAACACCCTGGCAGACATTTCACACATCCATATGATTTGCTTTCACCACATTTCTACTTCAAGCAGTTGCTGATACTGTCCAACCTGTCTAGCTGTTTGCCACCATGGAATGATGTAGGAAGGGTTAGACAAGCTTGGAAGAGCTCTGTTATTTGGGTATGAAGATTTCAAACTAATTTGGATAATCACTTAAATGGTAATTGTTTCTGGGGTAAAACCACTGTTTGGTACAAGCAGGGGATGGCAAAAGTAAACTAAAATAGATCAAACTGCAGCACCAAAAACCTAAACATTTTATTTAAGTAAACTTTAAAATATAAATTAGTATGATTAAAAAATGGTCATCCTAAATATGAATAATGAGTAGAAATGTAGATTATTCCGAAAACTTCACCAAAAGATCTTAATTTTTTAGAACCAAATATCCAAAAACAAATGTTGTATGAAAGGACCTAAATGGTGAGTACTCTTACCTCCACCAGACCTTGCAGAATCCTTACAAACATCACACAGCCGTAATGCACTCTTGCTGCAGAAGGGATGAACATGTTCAGTGTAGATGTTAGAAAGATAGCTGCTCCAAATACTCTATGAAAAGAAGTAAGAGAAAGGGAATATCATTATTGTCTACTTTTCAGAAGTGATGCTGTTTTCTGATACAGTCACAGAGACAATCTCATGTACCATGATCTCACCAAACCAAATACTCGTAAAGTTGTCTTATTGGCAAGAGGGGATAAATCCCCGTATGGTCAATACACGTTATTCTCTGAATGGAATTGAAATTTTTTACATATTTTTACAGAGGCGCTGGATTTTTCTTCACAGAATAGGTGACAGATGTTGGTGCTGGAGGCTAAGTTGTTTGTATGAGCCCTGACCTGAGAGAAGTATTCCTATCCTGGGACATACTTGAGTTCTATCAATAGAGTTTAACTTAAATCATGTAAAATCTGGTTTAAAGTGCCTCTCTGAACATGGACTATGCTAATTAGTTCTACTTGCTGCTGCTATAATATGTAACATGGCTGTTTAAGATAAACTGCTTTCTGGTGTCACTTCTCTGAATAACAGCTACAAATATCCTTTGTGACTATGACATAGAGGGGCATTTCTACAAAACAACTTCTGTGAAAAACATGATAGAAACATTTGTTTACCCTGCTCAGGAGGAGCACTTCCTGCAGCTGAGCACAAGTCAGTTGAGGCTCTAAATGGATCTGGGGCCCAGTGCCTTTGGAAAATCATTTGCAGCTTCCCAAATGTTAGCACCCATTACAAAAACAGGCAGCAGAAAACTTTCTGTAGTAGTAATGGATTCAAGCAAAATTCCTGAAAGTCCAGGCCACTCCAAGTCCCCCAGGTAGCACTCAAAAGCTATGTCTGCCTCACTCAGTGCAGTCTGTTGGAGATTTTCCCAGCAAGGACAAGCTTTCCTATGTTTAACTGAAGAGTGGTGCAGACTTACCACTTGGTCATTAATAAACAATAGTGATGTTAGACATGAAAGACAGCTGGGCTACAGGTCAGTCATTTCAGTAAGGCATGGACCAGAGGTTTGCCAGGTGCTAATGCTGCAGTGCAAGGGAAAAGCACCCCTGCATGTTCAGTTTGTGAAAGGACATCTGGGGAGCTTGTTTGAACACTGGGGCTGCTGCATCATGAAAAATACCACTGGAAATCAAGAAAGAGACTGTGAACAACCAGTTGGAACAATCATTGAATCGACTACCATTAGTAAGAATGAACTGTACTTGAATAATTTGATTTCATATATCTTCACATCTGACTGGCTGACTGAAGGCTCAGGTTTTCTTTCTGTGCAATGAATGGGGTTCAATAGCTGTGTCATGTACTCTGAATATCAAAAGTTCATTACTCCAGTGCCTGTGGAAGCTCATATACATGAGGATACTCTCTAAGATCCTGTTACAGCACTGAAAAATATCTGAACTGCCAGTAGTTCTCCACAACTGCTAAGCACCATTTAAATTGAACGGATTACTACTAATCCTCAGTAGTTTACTGTCTGTGTTGTCTGCGGTTCAAAACAACCATGTCTAGCTCCCTGCAGACTGCCTTTGTGTGAGGGATCTTTCATTCTGCAGACAGAAAGTTGTAGCAGTTGGTGGCCCTGGGGACCACAGCACTTAGGAGATGGGAAGTCAGCCCAAAGATGCCCTGTCTTGCTCCAAGACTCAAGGTGACACCCTGAGAATAAAGCAACCCCTTTTCTTAAAAGTCCTCAACTCCTTGCCATGCTGATGTCAGCTAGCAACATGCTGCTGTTTGTGGACCATAATTCATGCTCCTTTTTCAAACTAGTCAAATTCAGTGATGTTTAAGAAGCTTTGAATTGTCTTATGAATGTGGCATTTCAGAAAGAAACATTATATCTTCCTTCTGATATATAAATTATATTAGACACATATTTAATCAGAAATCATATGATTTGTACAACAGCAGTATTTCTTTCCCTTTTGATTTTTCCACAGAAGACATACACACATCTTGATATGCATCGCTGTTTCACTGTTTTTCATACTCTACTTCAAAATATTTATTTTTTTAAACTTTTTTTGTTGCCATTCATCTCCTCTAATTTTTTTTTTCTTAATAAGGGTTTCAATAGTTTACATTTCAGTTTCTTTTTAAAAAGTTATTTACAGGATATACATGTCACTTCAATTTTTTTAGTCTTGTCTTAGCATTCACAGTAGAATTAATCTGGGGTTATTCAGCCTGGAGAAGAGGAGACTCAGGGGGGACCTCATCACTCTCTACAACAACCTGAAGGGAAGTTGTAGTCATGTGGGGGCCGGGCTCTTCTCCCAGGCAACCAGTGACAGAAGAGAGGGCATGGCCTGAAGCTGCGCCAGAGGAGGTTTAGGTTGGATCTTAGGAAGCACTTCCTCACAGAAAGGGTGATTAGACACTGGAATGGGCTGCCCGGGGAGGTGGTGGAGTCACCATCCCTGGAGGTGTTTAAGAAAAGATTGGATGCTGCACTTAGTGGCTTGATTTAGCTGATGTTGTGGTGTTAGGTCATAGGCTGGACTTTATGATCTCAGAGGTCTTTTCCAGCCTCAATAATTCTGTGATTATAAAGCATAGAATCTAGTCAGAGATCAACACTGTTTTATCTAAATTCTCTACACCTATTGACAAAAACAGCAGTCCATGCCCAGACAGCTCATAATCTGAATGACAAGGAAGCACTCAACAGATGAACACAAAAGCAGAGACTCTGCATGCTGGCAGAGGGAAGTGACATAAGAATGGATCTATATAGAAAGCAGTCTGAAAACCTGAACTGGAATAAAAAGCCTATGATCATATCTTGACATTTGAGAGACTGCTTTCAAAGCCAAGTAAACATTTAGCTGAGAAATAAATATTATTTAGCTCTCTATTATGATCAGTGAAGGAAAGCGTATTGCATCTTTCTTCCTTGCACTAATAGAAGTATCAGATCTGTTACCATAATGCTAGTGACAGGCTCAGGGAACCACAGCAAATTATTTAAATTAATAAGCAAAACATATAAAAGAATAAGCTGTAAGAAAGAGAACTTGTTTAATTATCCAAACAGCTAGCTCTGAAGACTGGGTTTCCAATCTCTGCTACTTCATTTAGCACCAGATCTCAATATGCCAAGGTAGTAAATGCATCATTTATACTGAGTCAGAACAAGTCACTCTTCTGCTACTATTTAAGAGGATGAATACTGTTTCCATAAAGAGAAAATATCTTTCCAGCAGTTCATTGCCATTTATCCCAAAGAAGTTTGTCCCCACCATGACTAAAAATATCCCATTTGTGTTCAATTCAATTTCCTATTCTTCTTTTCTCACTACCATGATCCCTGGCCAGCTGCCACTGGATCAAAACAAACTCCTTCAGTGATGGAATTCTCTGCCTAGGAGGTTGCCATTATTGAAAACCAGTATCAAGAGATTCCTGTGATTCACATATCCTTGTCACCACCAAACAATGATGAAATTACATTTAGATGCATATTTGAGGATTAGCAGCAAGTTAAAGGGATAGCATCACTAAATGGTTCATGAACTTTTTGGTGGAGTGCAGACCTACACAAATTTGGGCGAACGTATAAAGCAAATGACATGGTATTAGATGATTTTAGTGCAAAACCGTAACCTCCAAATATTTTCAACTGTTCTGAGAGCTATTTGAATCCCACATTATTACAGATAATCACTGGCATTAAAGAAGTGCCTAGGGTGGGGGTGTTGATGTGTGTTCAGGGTTGTACAGTGCCAAGCAAGATTTTAACAGGTGACAAAACAGTCTGTACCTGAATCTGTCATGTCAGTAATAGGATAGAATAATACATCTCATTGCCAAAGTGCAGCTGGGGCAAAAGAAAGCATTTGTCTTTCTAGGAGTGGTGGGTTCACAGACTGGCACCAGCTCTGCTGGTTTCCTGATGTGTATTTAAGCAAGTAACCCCCCTGAAACAGAAACTCAACCCCTCTGGTGAATATACCCGAGCTGAAATTGGTTGGGTAAATGAGGAATAGAAGAAAAACGTGGAGCTAGCCAGATTTGTGAATCCTGTTACTGCAAACAGAAATTCTCTTTGAGCTCAGTTTTTGGGATGTTGTTGTTCCTCACCAAATTCTATTCTTAAACCCAGTTATGAAAGTCAAATCCATAATGTGATGTTGTATAGCATTAGATTGAATCTGAAATTCTCATGAGGACAGAAATACAGCTTTCTGTGCATATGTACAACACGAAACTAAGGAAGCACTCTGCTAGCAGAATACATTGAGTTACAGTGTAAACATGGTTGATTTTACTGTTTGCAAGAAAATTAAGGAAACAAAAGCCAAACTAATAATATGATGAATTATTCAGCCAACAGTGTGCACATCTGTGTTCCGGGGCCCTTCTGCTGAAAAAGCTGGTGGCAAGACTGGAAAGGCTGGGAAAATGATTAAGCTTAGCTAATTTGTTTGGCTTATTCAGCAGATGGAAAAATACTCTGCTTAGGCACTTTTGTGTGGTAGAGAAATGAATAATTGAGGATTCTAGTAGTGTTGAAGGAGCAGTGCAAACTGAACTCTGAGTAACTTTTGGTTATGGGCAGAAGGGAGTTTGGACTGACCTTCTGGGCAATTTTATAGAATGACTGTCCTGGAGCCAATTCCATAAGGGCATATGGGTAGGAAGAATGCCCAGGCAGTCCTGTAACCCCTACAGGTATTTGCAGATATAACTGCTCTTGAAGACCTTTTCCAATTCTGAAAGCATTTGTAGATAGGCCCTATTTTGTTTTCAGGGAATGAAATAAGTACCAACCATCTTTTTTTATCTGAAGCTCCCAAACACATGGACATCTCACGAGCTCATTCACAACCAGCTGCCTTCAGACAATCTGTTTCCCTTGTGATCATTCTGAAAGTTCTAGAGACTTTTTGAAGTAAAGCCCAAAAATCAGTTAGCTTTGGAAAAATTAGCTACTTTTCTTACTGTTATTTTCAAAAGCAGTTGAATTTAAAAAAAAAAATAAAAAAATTAGCCCATAAACACAATAATCATAGAAGAAATCTATGTAGATGCTCAGAGTTCACCAAACAGAAATCATGAGGCTCTATTAGAAGTTCTAGACAATCCTAATTACAGTCAATACTGTTTCCAGCCATGGTGAGGATAACTGTGTGCACAATAGATTTGTGTCTTCAGAACTTGAATAGTTCTGTAATTCCTCCATGCCTTCAGTCCACAGGGAGTTGTTAAAAGAGGAAGGTCAAATTTTGTTGGAAAAATTCTTGTTTGGTGTTAGATTGAGCTCAAAAACAATAAGTCAACTTTTGAAGGACAAATGGTACAATCATCAACTGAAGCATTAGGTGTGACACTCTCCAGAAAGCATTATTCTTTAAAGAAAAAATGTGTAAATATTTGAGATGAGCAAGATAAGCTGGGAGAATCAGCAATAGACCCACAATGGAAATCTAGTCCCATTTTTGGTTATAGACATAAATACTGCATATTTTGTTTCAGAGGTGTATTCCTGAAACACATTAATTCACATTTCATCATTTAAACAGTGTAAAAGAGTCATCAGGCTGTAAAGCTTAATTCTTTTGATTATTGTTTTCTTACCTGTTAGCAGCCAATTTGTTTGAGATGAACCCTCCTGGAATTTGTGTCACAATGTAACCCCAGAAAAAAGAGCCATGAATGAGTCCCACTGTCTCTGGATCCCAGTTGAATTGAGCTTTCTGGAAAGGAAGCAGAAAAAAATGCTATAACCACTGTTCAGAAGTCACATGGAAGTTACCCCATCCTCCAAATCAAGGCAGCTTCAGTATGCTGACTGGTGTTGCTGAGCTTGAAACACCCCAGTTAAGGCAAAAGGATGTCAGATTCCCATGTGAAATTACTGCTTTTGCTCTGAGCTTTCAGTTGGCTTGGTAAGAGGGGAATATGTTTCAGCCAGAAGGCAGCTAATGCTGGATCTTCATCTCTGCCACTGGTCACTGCTTCCCCTTGGGATGCCTAGTTCTGAAACCTTTGTTTTCGAGTCTGCTCAGTGTTATAACAAGGATCTAATGCCTTTCAATGGACACATCCATTTCCAGAAGATTATCAAAGTTGCTTAGGTCCTTTGGGTTGATCAACTTCATGGTTAGACTTATCCACAGTTCTCCTTGTCATGGACAAATTCTCACCATTCACTATCTGCATTAAGTGGCATGGGAACAGAAAAGGCAATCTGGAAATAAAACTAGGTAATGCTAGCTGACTGGTTTATCTTTTTTTAAAATTGTTGTTAGTTGTGGGGTTGGATTTGGATGAAGAAGGCCAGCCACAGTCTAGCCATAGATGGTTCCTAGCCAAAAATGTCTGAAGCAAAGAGAAATGCTTTCAGTGTACACTTCATCCTTGGATACCAAGCAGTTTCAGTCTTCTCAAGGCTCTTCCTGAACAAGGATATTCCTGTTCCCTGATGACTCTGACATAACTTATTCGGAGGAGGCATAGCCAAAGCTTGGGACTAAACATAGAGAAAGTGAAGAAAAGAAAGGTGGATCCATTCTGCCTCCATTCTGGGAGGTCAGACAAGGCCTCCCAAGGTTCAGTATAATCACACTAAGCTAAGGCCAGTATCAACTTTTCTTCTTGAACCCTCAGTTCAGATTAACTGGTTTGGAGCAAAGAGAAACCACAATATTTTGCTTCATGATCATTCTTAGGCAGATGACACAGCAAGTAAAGGTAGCCAAACATCATGTGAGGAAGCAGCACAGATGTCATTTAGATTCTGAATTAAGACTGTCACTAAAACTCTACAGAAAAAATTGAAAACTGAAGAGATAAACCTTAACACCTCTTTTTTTTTTTTTTTCTCTATCACTTTCTGTGTGTAAAAGGAAGAATCAGTTTTCCCCAGCAGGTTGATTTTGTTTTTTCAAACAAGCAAAATAGAAACCAGCTTATCATCTGACCTGCAGGGAGACAGATGGCATTAATTAGCCAAACATGTTTACATAGAGCTAAAAGATTTTCCTCCCCATCGGTATGTTCTGAGAAGAGACTCACTTTCCTGTGCTGAGCTACAGTTTTGTTTTAAATGGCTGATTTTCTATTAGTGGTTTCCATCTTACGTTCTAAGTAGTTTTAATTTCTGAAGGCAGAAACACCATGAGATACGGAAAAGGTTTCTGTATCAGGAGGTGCTCATGCCCAAACAGAGTAACTTGAGATGTGAGAGACGTCTGTTTATTGAGCCTGATTAGAGACACTCTGCCTGATAGCTAGGAAGGGGAGAGAAAAAAACTGAAGAACTGGTCATAGCATAAGGTGGCAGGGGAAGGAAGATTTATTTAACCCCAACCCTAGAATCATAAACATCATCTCTGGTCTTTGCATATCAGTAGCTCCTGTGACCATGAGTCATGCAGGCAGGATTACTTTTAACTTTGGAAATTTGCTATAGAAACTTTCTGCATTTTCCTTTACCAAAAGTTAAAATACCTTGGAGAAAAGCTGATTAATAATTTTGCAGCTTTCCATTCATCTCTAGAAACATGACACAAGTTATCTACCTCTCTGGGACATGCGTTTGTTTCAGAAAATGTGCTAACTAAGGGTGTCCATGGGCTGGGGGAAGACTCCATTCTCTGGGAGGGTCTGATGATATTTTGTTATTCTGTAGTGTCTTTTCTCCTAGACCTCAGTACATTAGGAATCATCATCTAAGAGTCAATATTCCTGTGAATAATCTGTTAGGACAAAGATATCAAAAAAATATCCTAAAATAAGTCAACAAGTAGAGCAAATATAAAGTGTAAAGTTCATAAAGAGACACAGGATATCACAGCCATATACCAAGGCAGGACTAAGGAAACTAAGGTATGCACTGAACCTGCAGTTCCTTAGGTGCATTGTTAAATGTTTGTAGGCATCTGCTGTGAACCACATGCCATCTACTGCAAATTTGAAAATAGCTTGGCACCTAGCTCTGAATACTTCCAGACAGCAGTCCACATTGTCAACAAACTGTAAAAACCTGTTCCCTTCTTGTCAGTGACTGCTTTAAGGTCTTGAAAGTATCTCCTGATCTGAATAGAATGAGAGCATCACTACATACAGCAAGTAATTATTCCTTCTGTAGCTGCATCAGAGTGCACTTCCCTGAGAGATAGTATAGAGTAAAAGCTTCCGCCACTGCAACAAAATCTGTCTACAACTGAGACATCAGTGACCTGACAGACATGTAAGCCAACTCAGTTATCATTTCTGCTACTTAGATCCTCAATGACATTGCAAATTCTTAGTTGTTACAGAATTTTAATGTGACTTCAACACCTAAATAGAAATTAAGTATCTACACAGCTATGTGAACCAAGACTCACATGTCTCCCTCCCTCAGTTTTTGATCTATATATATGCAGTACTTTGATATGTGGCATGTTGATGATTTTTGCAATGGGGTCTGGCTCAGAACAGTGAAAAGGAAGATATTTTCTCACCTGCAGCTCTGGTTTTCCATTAACATAAACCGTGTTATTGTTCACCATTTCCACAATGGCAACACCCAGGTTGCACCTAATTCCAAAGGAGATGCAAAAGCCCAGGCCGCTCATTATGGCAATGATGTAGCGCTTGGGCAGCCCACAGCAGTAGCAGTCACATGGTGCTGGCTTGCGGGTGCTTGCCTGCACAGGCCGCCCCTCTTCCGTCAGCTCAATGTGATCATCCTCTACATTGGTGCCATCAATTTTCCTAAATGGATGAAGAAAGAGAAAATTAAAATGCCTTATTGTCTTAGTAAAATGTACTGAAATGTAGGTGGACAGTTATGTGCTGCAGTCAGCCGCTAAATCATCTCCTTGTGAGGCATTTGTCTCTTAGTGGTATGATGAGTTACTGCTGGGCAGGCTTTGAAAGGTCAGTATAGACTACACTTTTTCATGAATGACCTCTGAAGTTTGTAAATCCGAGTCACCTAGACAGACAGTACCTGGAAACGTGTTCCCAGGCTATTCATGAGCATAATTATGAGAGCTAAACTGAGCTCTGTTGTGCTAAATTCTGCTGGTTGTTAGGAAAATATACATATGAAGAAATTAATCATAATTTTCTAATTAGATCCACCAAGCAGAGCTGGCAGTGTGTTCCAAGAAAAGGGCAAATACAGCACAAAGAACGGTTTTGCTCAGCCCAAAATTCCCTGTGTATTTGTTTTCAGATGCGAGACAAAAATCAGGGCTACACTGAAGATAAGAAAAGGTTTTGGCATCAGAACCCCCGTTTAAGATGTAAAAGAGCCAGGTGCAGACTTTCTCTGCCTGAAGGAATTAGAAGCCATGTGTCTTCTTGTCTCTCAAACATCCTCTGACCGCGAGGATTTAGGTCATTGCAAAGTGACTCCCTGAAACTCCTGTCGTTTACATCCCTTTGTGTAAAATACTTACTACTAAACGAGATCTGAAGGAAGACAGTGACTTTCTGGGCTGTTGATTGACCTCTCCTAAGCAGCAGAGGCTGAAAAGATTTTGCCAGGGATCAAATATGGTGTGGCAACTGCAGTGCTCTTGGGAGGAACTGGGAGAGAAGGTGCCATGGATGCAGGCTCTCCCAATTGCTCTGTATAAGACCAAATGGTACCCAGACATTTCAGCATGCAAGAGGTTGCCCTTCAGCTACCAACTAACATGGGAGTGCAGTTCCTCCAGCTTTGCATATCCAGCCTTTCCTTTTCCTACAAGCACCCCACTTGAGAGATTCATGCCAAACAAAATGACACTTCCATTTAATCTGGAATTGCATAATAGAATTGCATAATAGTGCGAGTGTTCTCCCACTCTGATTGGAGCTATTAACATCCCTTGCTGCAGGACCAGGGAGTGTCTCTGATAGCAAAGGTGAGGTGAGAAAGACCAGAACACGCACTCCTGGACCAGAGCTAAATACTTCCCTTCCTAACGTTCCTTCCCATGGACTAGTTTTATATGCAGAATATGGGTTTCTAACATGCTGAAACACTTAAGCACATGATTAGCTGTGAATATAAGACTAGCCCACTGAACACTACCCACAAGTTTAAGATTAAGTGTTTACTAAAGGGGGACCTCAATCAGCAGCTATGCTACAAAGCCTTTCAGTTTCAGAATTGCTCTGAAATAGTGAGCTCAGGATCCATCTCCTTTTGTGTCTGTCGTGGAGTTTCTCGCAGTACTGTGAAAACATGGAAAGTTACTTAATCTAAACGAAGTCCAGTTTGACATATAAGATGATGCAATGATTTAATTCACTCTTTTCTGGTAAGGAGTAACTTCCTTCTTTCACACATCTGTCTGAGTGTATTTGAAATCTAATGTACTTCAGTTTTCCATATAAAAAGCGGCTATAAAGAAATGTTGACTGAGCATACATTGATGGGCTATACCTGGCTGATCTATACAGTAGCTGGTTGGGTCATTTGAGAGAACAGTGTTGGTTTAATCACAGCTTTCTTCAGTTGCTGTGAGTCTAATGTACTACCCATAATCTAACTGTTAGTACTCTATACAACAGTATACTGATAGTACTCTATTTTGCAAATATAGGTGGTAATTAGGGCTTCCTGGGGGGCTTCCTGTGGACTTAAATAGATATTTCCAATATAAAGTTTCACTTAAAAATCTCAACATTTCTAGGCTTTAATGATACAGGCTAACTGATGCATCATTTACTATATTATTCCTTTTTACATCCTATCATAAAACCTTTACTTCAACCTTAGTCTTAGCAAGAAGAAAAAAAAAGCATGTTACAGTCCATCAGATCACAATTCCAAGAAACAATAGAATCAAAGTGTTTTGGTCCAGAAGGGAACTCCCAGGATTCTTTGATTTAATCCCTTGCTCAAAGCAGTGCTAACTGCAAAGCTAGGCCATTAGCTTATTGTCAGGCTGGAGGGAAGACTTTGCATTAAAGCAAGGTAACACAGAAAATGTGGTATTACTGTGGTGTTATTGATGGTGATTGAGATCTTATGATTCACTGGCAGGGAAACAGCATTTGTTAGTGAAATGAGAGTACAGAGAGTAACGCAGTCAGGCATTTGAAAAAGATGACACCGTATATTTCATGCTTTGTGTGCTAATATAGGTAGGTGTAAATTGAATAAAATATCAAAGATAAAGACCTCAGGAAGTGAAAAGCCAACTGAGTAATTATTTTTAGAACTGTTTTCATGTATGAAGAGTTATTAACCAACAAAAAGCAGTAATTTAATTGTCTTCCTCTAAGATGATCTTAAATATTGATTGAATTAAATCAGAGCACAATTTCTCAGGTTTTTTTTTTTTTATCTTTACCAGGCTCTCTATTTATAAGAGAGACATCAGGCTTGAATTGGTGCACTATCCTGGGCAGCTGACAAAGATCAGACACATCATGCAAAGCCAAAACATCTGTTCCGATCTGGACATTTTCAGCTGGCTGTCAATTTGGATAGGCATGAAAACATCCTCCTGCTCCAAATTCACTGTTAAAAGTGGTGAGCCAGGACTAGTGCTATGGGCCAACATTGTTTTTGTGGAGAAATTTTGTTTTGCTATCATATTCAACTACTTGTTAATAAAAGCAAGTCGAGGACTGATCAATGACCCCAAATCCACACAGTATATTTCATATCCCCAAAGCTTAATGTTAACACCTTCATAGCAGATTTGTCTCGGCGAAAGCTATTTTGCAATAGCAGTCCAAGAATGAATGAAACATGAGCAGTGCAGACATTCACAGATCACTGTTTGTCCTAGCTTTTTGGCTTTATCTTCTTGAACAGCTATATAATGAAAGCATGGCAAATCCACAAAAATATTATAAAAATATCTTCCAAATGATCTATATATTTTGGTAGTGCCACTGAAAATTTTCACAAATGATTTAGAAGAAAACTCAGAGCCAGCACTTTCCCCTAATTACCTGACTCATGCGAGAGTGTTTTGCTGTACAAGAAATGTTCAGACCTGTACATCAACCTGTTTCCTTTTTTCAGCAAACATTCAAGACTTGGCAAGTAAGAAGCACTAAATTATTTGTAGATATCTGTGCCTATGTTTTGTGCCCAAATGTCATAATAACTGTATGCAAAGTTTCTGAATGACTACTCTGGCATATGCAGAATTTTGTAAGAATTAAAGAAATTTAAAAAATTCCTATCAGTAATAAATAAAACCCCTAGAACACATATACATTCAGCTATCTGTATTTATAGGATTTTAGCATAGAATTAGTTATTTCTTCAAATGATAAAGTAGGTATACTAGAAGCATACCATTTCATTTGATTACAAATGCATAGATTCTACAGTAAAAGGCAAATGTTAGTACTTGCCATGTGTTAGAACATATTCTAGAATGACTTTTACCACATATCACAGTCTTTCACAGACAGCCACAGCAGAGTCATACACAATGTTCACACCTACAAATCCATCATCGGTCCTCACATGCAGCAGTTACTGTTGATGATGGCATAAATTCAGAAACCTATACACTGACTATTGAAAAACAAAATTTATCCAAAAGCAGACACAATCTTCCAAAATCTCATTACTTTCTAGGGATATGCCCAAGTGATAACTTTCCACACCAATCCTGCACTTGATGCATTGGTACAAAATCCCAGTACAGACAGGCAAACCATCTTAAGATGCTCAGTGCGTGGGACCTCTCTGGCTGTTTCCTGCACGGAATTTGCCTGAAACTCATGGCATGTCTCAAATGTATGCACCATGGGACTGCATCTCACAGGTGCTGCACTCAGGCTGCAGGGCATCCTCGTGGTTTCTTCTCAGCACAGCCTCAATGCACAGGAGGGATGCCCATTGGGTGCTGCAGATGCACGTGTGTATATTGTGCCCTTGCACTAACACTGTGGTGCAAGGGCACGACTTGCACACTAGCTCAGTCTGGACACCCTGTATTGTGTTCACAATGCTGTGTGATCTGTGGTGCACTAAACTGCCTGAACTTGTGTGTAAAGGGAAGAATTGAGAGGACTATGATCCCATACAGTCAGAGGAGTCCTGTCCAACCTAAGGGTGTATTGCCTAGCTTCAAGCTGTAGTTTTTAGCAGTTTAGATTAATTCATCAAGGGACATCTGCAGTAGCCAAAACTACACCTATCAGGGCGCAGACTACATACAGCAGCTGTGTGACATGGCCCATATGACTTTTCACATTTACAGTGACATTATTGAGTTGTAAATCCAGTCAGTCACTTCATGCTTCATCAGTAAGGCCACACTTGCCATTAGCTGCTCCAAGACTCCTAAAATCCTCAGAGTAGGCAGAACCTGAGATTTTACTTTAGTTTGTGAATTTTTCTTTGACTACACTAAGTTCACTGAATGCCCAAAGTGTTTGTAGGCACAAACCAAGAAGACAGGAAAGGCTTTCTTTTCTGGAAAATTAAGGCTTGCAGAACCCCAGCTTTGATATCCATTCACCCAAGCCTTGAATCCTCTGCCTTTTTTTTTTTTTTTTTTTTTTTTTCTGCCCCACTGTATTTAACTAATCAAGAACAAACCCAATTTTGCCTACACACGCCTGTGAGAAATCAGTAAGTTGCTTTATGCTTCCTGTGCTTTAGCACTTGAGCATATTTTTGCCCAATCACTACAGAGCAGCCAGTATCTGGCAGCTGGTCTTGCCAGACACTGTCTTCTGGATCTGCTCTGTTATTTGCAAGAGAGAGGAAATGTGCTAAGAAGGCATAGGCTTGTCATATTTCCCAAAGCTAAAAAGTAGTTTTCTACTTACTGTGTTAGTTTTGATCCCACATCAACACACAGCAGTCAGTGAAATCTCACTTGGACACCTAATCAAGAATGTGCATTGATATAATTAATCACCTATCAAATGCTAGAAGAGAAACCAAATTCTTTGCCGATTTACATCATATTAAAGCCAATTGGATTGGATTAAGAGCAAAGTCGAGGTTGCAGCTGGTACATATATGTATGTATCGTGTAAAAACAGAAGTATATGCTCTTGTTTGTAGGCTAAGCTGTAGAGAATGAAGTTCAAGTTAAAACCACGTATGTTTGTTTCCTTACAGAAACATTCAAATATGACTGCATATTTCCTAAGAGACTGCTCAAACTGCAGCAATTCTTACTTAGATTTGATTGCGGACATGGCAAAAAAACTTCTATTGTTTGAATTATTTCCTCTACTGCCTAGTAGATGCAAGAAAGGCACCGGTATACATATGTTTAAACAAGAAAATAAGTCCAGCAAATTATCTTGTATCTCAAATCAAATTTGATTTAGTTTGATTCTGTAGCAATATTGCTGAAGTTGGATGTCAGTACAATCAATTCTGTAGAAACCAGCATGACAAGCTTTATATATGGCTACCAGAGGAGAGTAATCTGGATAATTTGAAGTTTGCAAACCATTTCCAGATAGCAAACCCAGTGTACTGACACACCATGCACTCACTAAATATGAATCCTACACATATTTGGTCAAATTGGGCAGCACAGATCACAACAAAGAGAATTTATGATTGAATAAATGAATTAACTTGATGTTTTAAAAGAGAAACAGAATCCCTGGAATTACTCTAGAGTATCATAAAAATAACAAAAAAAAAGTGAAATGTTAGGACTTCATCTGTAATGCTGTAAGTGAAAAAACATTGAAACTGTGTGGAACATAGATACTCTATTCACATGCAATAATGTAACTGGAAATCTATCAGTGCATATTAGTAACTCCTTTAAAAGTGTACATGCTTATTTTCTTGCATATACATGCTGTAGTATGATACATATAAAACATTATACATTTTCTTGTGAACAAAGGTGTGTGCCGAGAACTATATCCCCAGACAAAACAGCATTCCTAAAAGAAGAAAAAGGAATGGATATGAAAGCAAATACAATTCAATCACTAAAAATGCATTCAGTTAAAATGTTGGCCTGATCCTTACAAAGATTTGAAACAACATCAAGCATGCAAGAAGTGCTAATGAACCCTCTGGCTCTTGTCTATTTATTACACAAATAAATGTTGTCAGTGGCCATTACTAATAGGAATAATCTTCCATTTAAATGAGTAATCTCTTTCCCTTTATGAAACTGGTCATTTGTTACATTGTATTTTCATTTATCAAAAAATAAAAATTGTTCAGTTTGTTGTTTCTTTAAGATAAAAATCTTTAATCTTTTTTCTCTTTTTGCTAGCAAACAGCTGCTTCTCCTTTTTCTCTTCCTAAATTGTTAGTCTCAGCAAACACACACATACACAGGTCTACTTAATACATTTTCTCCTATGGATTTGGAACAAGATTTCAAAAAAAGCCCCTGTAATTTATGAACATTAAGTTTAATTTCAAGGGTGGTATCATTTGGGAGTGTTAATTCCAATTAAATCATCAATTTTTCTCATGCAAGCTAAACCACAGAATTATTCACATTTAATGATTTAAAAGTTTTTTAATTAAAACACTTTTTCATACTCTTTGTAATATTAGACCACTTACAAAATAAATTATATACATCTTTTTTTTTGTTGTTTAAGATAAATATTCTATCACTTATAGTCATAGGCAGTTGTAACAGTGATCCTCTTACATCTGTCTTGCAGCAAGGTGTCTCTCACTATCTGAACTCAGATATTAATTTTGCAACAATAAATTTTGTTTTATGTTTATACATTTTTCTATTCTTCATTCCTCTTTAATAAATTGAACCAATGGACCTGTCTGGGAATTTTCCTTTGGATTTTACCTTCTCAGATTCCCCAGCGAGTCACTAATGGTGTTCTTCACATCTTCTTTTCCTGAATTAAAAATTCTTTCCTTCAGTGAACTGAACCCTTTGAAAGGCATTTTGTCTTTCTTCTCCAGTAAATCCGTTATGTTAATAAGCATTCACTTCTGCTGTCATATTTCCCGATGCCAGACTTGGGAGCCTCTGCTGGTCCCCTCAGTGACCTCTGCAATAACAACCAGTTGCTCAAGAAAAGAGCATGGAAGAAAAAAAAAGAATAAAAATCAAAACAGATCTTCCAAAGCCAGAAAGTCAGACGGAAAGCGCTCTAGAGCAAAACCCCCCTGGAAGCACTCAGACACTCGGCAGTGCACTTCCAGCAGCTCTGCTGTGCATCCGTGAAGGGTCGGGTACCTGTACAGGGGCAGCTGGTGAGGTGGAGATGCTGCTGGGGGCTGGTGTCCCTGGGCAGGACGTGGCTGCCTGCTCACCGGGTGAACCTCAGGCTGCCTTGCTGGGGCTCATCCTCAGTGCCTCCCTCCCTCGCCTGCATCTTTCACAACGAGATCCTGTGCAAGGTGGTGCTATAGTAACGGACACAATACCTGTCCTCAAGCCACTCCAGTTCATTAATAAGGCCTCATCTATGGCAAAGGCAAGAAGTTTATTAAACATTTACAAGTCCTTTCTGTAGGGAGGGAATTATTGCAAGCTACAACTCTGCTTCACTCTGTACCCCCCTCCCAGATGACCCCCTCTTATTCCAATGCACCTGCTGGTTTGAACCTAGAGCCACCTTCCTCAGTTATTTGTTATTGATATTCCTGGGCCCTTGGGCAGACAGACACAGAGGTGCATTGGTGCGATGCTGTTTGAATAAGTAATGAAGACCAGCTAAAATTTAAATGCATTGCACTTTTGAAACAGCGCGGCTGAAAGAGGTGAGCTAGTCCAACTCAATATGTCTTCATGGTGACAACACTTTTCCCAGCATGGTGGAATGTATTAATGAAAGCACTTGTAGAAATGCAACCTGCTAGTATGCTCATCAAACCTGCATGTTGACTGGAGTCAAATGAAGAAATTCCAGTTTCGGCAAGGCCTCAGTTCTTGGGTTCAGGTTATGAATGACAAGGAGACAGAAAGAAAGAAAGAAAAAAAGAAAAAAAAAAGAAAAAAAAAAAGGAAAAAAGGAAAAAAAAAAAAGAAAAAAAAGAAAAAAAAAAAGAGCCCTATTTCACATTGGTTTTGGGCTTTTGGGCTCCCCTCAGACCTTTCCTGTTTCCTGGGTGGAGGTGAAGACAGAAACCTTCCAGGTCATTAGAAAAATGGAGAGCTTTGTGTTTGCCACATTCCCCTTACTCTCCCAAGGAAAATTCTTCTCCACTGCCAGGAGAAGAATTGTTTCCCATGGAAGCCTCTGGCTGTGAGCTGCTGTGCAGAGGGCATTTGGGCAGGCAGTTGCCACCTCCAAATCTGGCTCCTGCTCTGCCACTGGCTGCCTGGTGCCCCTGAGCAAATTGCTGTGGCTCTGCTCCCTCCCTCCTGACCTATACCCCTTGTTATCCTTCCAGGCACAGGGGCCATGCCTTTCCCCTAACTTCTGTTCGGAGCTTGGTTTACCCAGACACTACAGAGACAGAGAAGGAAAAGGAAAGCAAAAAAGTGTTTCCTCTAGAGAAACAATGCATATCTGAGTTGTTTTTACTTACAGAGTCCTCATCTGAGTGTTTGAACTGAGTAGGATTGAGTAAGGATGTAAGTCAGGGCCAAGGCAGGGCAAGGAGTATCCACCTCTCCATTCCTCGCCTGGGTCCTTGCATGGGCTACCAGTCTCTGGGTTTTAGATGTTTCCATCATATAAATACGAAATACCTGGATTGTTCCAGCTCTACTATGAGGAAGAAAATATTGGAAAAGTCACTTCCTTGTGGTTCAAGGAGGCAGACAAGCGGCCTGCGCTGAAATCCTTTATTCCTAGCATAAACATGAGAAGAAGAGAATAGGAGAAGGGGAGAGAAAGCAGTACTTAGGAGCTGAGGAACTTTTGCTTGGCCAGAGTCTCTTTTGTTGTAGAACTGGTTACTGTTTCTGCCCTTTGAATAATTCATGTGCTGTAGAGCAGTGTTGGAAAACTCCAGGCTCATCACAACCAACTCGCACATTTCTCCTAGCAGATGGTCCTTCCATAGTGAGCAGCAAGTGCAGCTAGGGCCATGGGGCCAGCCAGCTCCCAGCACTACCTACCCATATGCCTCCAAGAGGGCTTCTCTGGGTGAATTTCTCGGGTTAAACTACAACTGGTCTCACTGCCAGCTCAAGGACTGCCTGGTAAACCCTCCCTGCAGCATGTCTTGCTGCCCTGGGAGCAGCTCCCCTTCCTCATACTACTCAGGCTTGAATCTGGACATCTCCACAGCTAAGCAAGAGCTTCAGATTGTAAATGGTGCAAACTCTAGTGCAAGGAACTCACCTTGGAAGACCGTAGCTCACATTGGAAAGTCTTGTTCAAAAGCCATATCTTCCAGCAGCTGTGGAACAGAGGGTTTTAGTTTGCCCTTCTTTCTGGACTTCTGGTCCTGCTTCAGTTCAAGCACAGAGCAGACACAAGAAAGAAGCTATGATGAAAATTGAGTGCTTTGTTCACTTATCCACTTTCTTTAATTGCATTCAGCAGGGAAGTCTTAAGTCTGCCCTTCATGCATTTGGGGATGCTTCAGCTTCTTATTTTTCTTATTTTTCTTTTGCAAAAATTAAATTACCCCAATGTGGTTCTCCTTCTGATGTCTCAGATCTTCTTTAAACACACGGTATTATAACATTGTAAGTCTGCTGCTAGCAAGCTGGAATTCAAGTCCAAGACACAGCATAATTTAGCCTGCACTTGCAAAGAAATATTTTGCAAAATTAAAACTACTTCTGCCTCATACAACTTGTAGTAACAGCTGAAACTACAGACATATCCACAAAGACCTCTAGTGATGGTGTATTAAAACTGTATTTTAGAGCCAATATGGACACAAAACCAGCATGCAGACAGTCACTGCTGTGGGCTTGTATACCATCATTACCTCAGGTGCTCAAGAATAAAATGAGTTGTAAGAAAATTTGGAAACTGGTCAAGTGCACATATAGGAGATGTGTCATTCTAACAAAAGCTGTGCCTTGCAGACTCAGGGCTAGATATGGGATTGTGGTTTCCCCTCACGAAAAATAACCATGAAAATGTCAGAGCTAGCATAAGCATAACTCTCATGTGGAAGAATAGCTTCTACAGGTGCAAGTAAATGTACACAGTTCTTTTGCTGAAAAGCCTGGAAAAAATCATCTTTGTGCTACTCCTACTGTTGATTCCTCAAAATAATGATTGGTGTAAAGTCTTTGCCATGTTTAAAGGGAGAATTTTGCTGCTGGTTTCTGTGCAGACTGGATAGTAAACACATTTCATGTGTCGTTGTCATTCAGAGAGTGTTTTTCTGCTAACAATTCCTGATACAGCCTTGTAAGCAGCCACTTCTCCCAATGTTTGTAGAATTTAAAATTTTGAACTCTTTACAAATATTTAATCATCATAGTCATTCACACCCTGACACTAAAATCCTGGGAAAGTCAGTTTAAGCTTTTTGTGTGTCTGCTGAATTAACATAAAGATGCTTCAGTTCATGTTCTGTGCTCCGCCTTAATAACCAAAGGCTTCTGGGGTCCTCCAGTGGAAACACAAGCAAATGCAAAGCATTGTTACAGCCTGGGCTGTCAAGATTAAACTAGAATAACCTTGTTAATTTTATTCTGTTTCTTTTCATTTCAAGGCCATGTGATCATATCCATGGTGCTTCTGGGCTGCTCGTTGGATCACAGTTTGCTCTTGTTATTCCTTTGGATGAACCTTTCCTTGGTAAAGTGAGTTATCTACCTGTGGCTCTGACCTTACCAGACCACTTTATGTTTCAGCTCTTACCAACAGCTCAAAGGCTAGAAAATCCTGGGTACCCCATCTCCCTAACTTAAGAATTCTTAAAATGAAATTGAATTAAAACACTTCAATATTTCAAAATTAAGTCTTCTATGGAAGTTTTACATACCTACTTTTTCTTCCAAATGGAGCAAATTAATCATAGAATCATAGAATCATTTTGGTTAGAAGAGACCTTTAAGATCATCAGGTCCAACCGGTAACCCAGCATTGCCAGGTTACCACTAAACCACATCCCTAAACAATGAAGGAAAAGTGATAAATGCTGGTTTATCTGCACATAGGCAGGTGCACATAAGATTGGTAGACTTTGATGTCTACAGCGTGTGTGTTTGACAACGCTTTTCCCATGGACGAGACTCTGGTAAATGTTTTCTGGTAGATTTGTCCACTGTGCGCTACCCTGCTGCTTATTTTCCATAAAATGGAAAAAATTGTAGGATCCTAAGTTGCTACTCCTGTAAAAATGATTGATAGTGGCTCAAAAGCTAAGAGAGGACACAGAGAAAGAGAGACAGGATGATCACGTGCTTTGTATCAGTAAGACACAAAGCTAAACTTATATTTGGGGCCCTAAGAAATCACAAAATTATAGCTTAGAAAATATGAGAGTTCTTCTCTAAATGGGTTTATTTTACCTTCTTCCTTTCTGAAGATTCAGTCACTTAAAGATGAATTTGTCACTTTACCTCAGGAGACAGGGCATTAAATAAGGCAAATAAAAATCCTCCAGTAGGAGACAAGAGCTGTAATACTGCACTTCTCCTGGCATGGGGCCACAGCACTCAAGGAACAAAAATGCTGATGTGATTCTTACCCACAGTGAAGGGGACTGCAGCAGTCTTAGCTTTCTCCCGAAACCAATTATTTCTTTTCTAAAGAAAAAATGTCAACCATGATTTTCATATTAGAGTCTCATCTTTCATTATATTTCCAACAGGAATCACAGCTGTAGATATAATAAATAAAAAAAAAAAAACCAAACCAAGAAGTGTCCAAACACAATAAAAAGAACACACATTTAGATATGTTGCAGAAGTGGACATGTAAGATTAAGTGTGAGTGAAGACCATTTAATTCATTATGAAACTGAATATCAAGCAGAGTTTAAAAGCTAACATAATCGCAAACCTTACCATATATTTGCTTACTGGAGCAGCATCAGGATAGGAATTCAAGATTCTGGGGGTGAGATGAGGGTTCCTAGGTGAGTTTACATATTACCTTCTCAAAGGAGTTTCTTTCAGCACTTTACATGTGCAAAGGTCCACTCAGATGACAAACATATTTTATGATAACATGTGAAACTTTAGGGTGAAACCATTTCTTCCTTTATATTTGTATAATGCCTGGTGTACTGGAGACCCTCTTTCTGTTTGGCATCTGTAAAATCATTGTAACATTACATAAAGGAAGGGTACTATAGGAATTCAGCCTTTGAGATCTACAGCATCCAATGTCAAAGATAAAAGGGATGACCTGGATCTCATGTTATACAAGAGTGTGGATTAAATGATCAAAATGGTCCTTCAGGCTTTGAAATTGATGGCTTTACAACACCTGCACTTTTCCTCCATAGATGAAGATGGATTCAAAGACTTCAGGATTATGATTTCTATTTCACCATATATGAGAACCGAGTCCCTTCTGGACATGTTGAAATGCTCTGCATTGAGTCAGCCCATATCAAATTTTCAAACGTTTTCACTCTGTTTCCCTGATGTCTGTGGTAAAACAGATATTAATTTCAAGTGGTAAAAAAAAAAATCAACTTTAGTTTCTACTTCCCAGTTAGGTAGCTGACAGGAAATAAATTTGATCGCAGTTGGACAAGAAATAAAAATAGAGGCTCCTGGGATGCTAACAACAAATAAAACTATAATGGAATAGAAATTCTTATTTACATTTTTCCTTACTAGAAACTGCTAATTAAATGGTAATTATTATACCTTACACAGTAAGTAGGAGGGCTTTTAAAAACATTTCTGCATGGAAACTTACTATGTGAAGTACATCTATTTCCCTTCAGAAGTATACCGCTTCCATATAATTGCATTAACTACTATAGACATATTAAATGCTAGGAAACTTTTTTCTTTTTAATTTTCAATTTCATACAAGTAAATATGCAAGAACTTCTTCAATAGAAGCTCTCTTTAAGGAACAAAAAAAAGTTCCATATATGAATCCAATAACCACTGTGAAAAACGTAATTTTCTAAGTCAGATATTTTTGTGGCTAACTTTGTAAACACTCTTCACTGCTTTCCCCAAAGCCAATAGGTCCAATTGCTAAGAAAGGGGGACAATACACGTACCATTAAAAAAAAAAAAAAAAAAAGACAAAAAAGAAGAAAGCTGGTGTATTGAATATGATGATTTCTGTGCATAGAAGAATACTCTATGCTAACTATTTAAAAATAAGTCCTTTTTTACTTTCACAAAGCAGTATAAGGAAAGCCTTGTAGCTGGGTAATAACATTTCTACAATGTCTGCAATTTATTTGAAAGTTGCTTGGGTTATAGTGACACCTCATGGTAGTTTTATGATATTTTACAGACCGTTTTGAAAGTTAAGATCACTTAAAGCCTTTTTACAGCCTGTCATTTTCAGCAAGGAACCGTTTTGATGTTTTTAGAGATTTTTTTTTTTTTTGTTACAAGTTACTCAAAAGATCATTCTATATCTTAAAATTGGTGTGGTTTCCCTTTTGCCCTTACTAGGAAAAGAGATATTAAAGGAGAATAGTCTTTCATACTGTCTCCTCTGCATTTTTAAGATAAGCTATGCAAGGCAGTACATGCTACTCAAAACTATCTGTGGTGATACCTGACTTGTGAGTATAGACTTTTACTGGATTGATTCACCAAATTACATCATGTAATTCTTTGTGTTCCTCTAATCCCAGATCTGAACTCTTTAGAAGATAGCATGATGATAGAAGTTAATAAAAAAGTCTTTCCTTTTAAATACTGTTGAAAACCAAAACTGTGGAATACATAAGTAAATATCCAAACCAGCTATTATGTGAAGATCAGAATTTATAAAACCTGCCTTCCTGGGGTTCTCCCTTACATGAATTTTCTAGTGTCCAATAGGAGCTGTCTTCCCTCACTTGAAGTGCAAAGCTGATCCCTCCAATAAGCCAATGGTTTCCATAAAACTTACATTACTTCCTTACCTCTAGTAAGGTAAACAAGGGTTGAAAGTGGGCAACGGCCTCAAAGATGCAAAGCACTGAGGGGGAATGAGGGAGAAGGATCACTGTGTAGTCACATTAAAGTCAGAGCTGAAAATCCACATATGCTACAGTTTCCTTGGAAGAAGAAGTTGTGTTCATGATGAACTGCAGGTGAGGCTTATTTATATTAGAATAAAGTAAGCTCCAGAACACCTTTTATGTAGCCCCTTCCATTAAAAAATTGATTATGGCAGAGAGAAACACAGCTTAAAATGGTAACTTAGTTTCATTGAGCAAAATAAGTCAATTTAAAATTAATATTTTAAGTCCTGATAAACTATGTCAGTGTCTAAATATAATGTAATCTCTTACAATCTATAAATAAAAAAATTTAAAAAGTATATTTTTGCTAGATTTGTATTCATATTGCAAAACTAACTGAAATCACTGGCTAAGCACCTAGCACCAGCTGCAGGTTGTGGGTTTTTTTAAAGAGTATAAAGTTTATCAGTTCTATTTCCAATTAAAACCACTAGTTTTCCAAATTTAAGAAACAGTAACACTGAAATAGCAAAACCTTGTCATCCCTTATAATACATGCATTAAAAAAAAAAAAAAGAACTGAAGAAGAATGCAATTCATCAGCTGCGGCATCTTGAAGGATAATGGTGACGAGTAATGCACAGTTCAGGACAGCGCTTGTAATTACTAATACTTTTTTTCAAATAAATTTCTTTTAAAACTCACACATTTAATACAGTCCATTTTTTTTATGAATCCAATCTCTGTGCATGTTATATACTGAATATTTTACCTGCCTTTCACCAGAAAATGAATGCTACAGCAAGAGAGGGGAAAAAATGAGTAATATATCCAACTTTCTAATCACAGCCTTTCAATCTCAAAAAGTGGTCACTTCCAACAAAAATAAAACCACAAAAATTCAATGTTCCAGCAAGTGTATTATGACAAAATTCAATCTGAGTTCAAGCAGCTGCCCATCAGCAGCAGTAGTTGTCGGGACCACTGAAGCTCTTCCATGAGACAGAAGCAGTCAACAGCCTCTGCACAGGCAATTTAGGAATTGCCTAATTGCCACTGTCTCGAACAAGTCCATGCCTATTAGCCTGGCACTGGATATTCTGCCGTTTTGGCAGATGACAGTATCCACTCTCATTTCTTCTGCTCCCCTCCATTCCATGAAATCTGCCTCTCTGCTTTGAAGATTTGCTGTATTGGTCTGGGTTTGGTAATCCTCTGGAACACTTACCTGCAGTTGCTTTTAACAGTTCTCCTTCGGTTGCACACTGCCAGTGGAACAGGTATCAAAGGAAAAACATGCCTGCTCACCAGCCACCTCCACCCACAGTCTGGCAGCCTGCCAGAACTGGAGCATCAAGCACAGTTACAGAGCCTCACGTTAGGTTCCCTTTTGCAGTCCCTGATGGCAAAGCAACTATCTCCAGCTGAAGCAGCAACAGGCATCAGGTTCAGGCTGCGACTGTCTTAAATTCAACATTCTCCTGCCAAGTATCACCAAAAAAAAAATTTGCCAGAGCCCTTGGACTATTGTTGCCCTTCTACAAGGCAATGTGCTGCCTGTGGGCATTGATGTAGGAAAGAAAATCACAGAGGAGCTACAAGAGGTGGCTGCAACATAAAGGGCCTGGAAAAGTAGCAGGCAGAGAGTTGTAAGAAAAATTCTGATGCCATTTATTTAAATTCTCCAACATGTAGAAAATCAAGGCTTTGTACTATCTAAATCACAAAAAGAATAAGGAAACACCTCCTACACAGCAGCCAGTTAATGTTTTGATTAGTTTAAGTACTATTTATAGTGCTTGTTTAATCAAAGAGATTCAACTGTATGGTTCTGGTTTGCAAAATGTGGCAGTGAGTATAATGCAAAGGTGGAATTTCACTGCCAATCTTTCTCTTTAACACTTGTCAGTCAGCAAGAATTAAGCAATGAATTCTTCAGGCAATATAAAGCATATGTGCACAATTAAACTACGAAACAACTAATTTTAAAGTTTCCTGCTTGCCAAATAATGAAAAAGAACAGGTTAATCAATAATGTAATCCTGCATGGGTGACAATGAATTTACATTAGTACTTTATATTGAAATCACTCAGGTTGCAGAAATGGTATTTAATATTCTAAATGCCATTTAGCATTCTATCAAGTCAGAAATCCACACCAAAATCAATTTCCTTTGCTAGCTTTCTACAACACATCAAGGCTTTCAGCACAACTGGCATCAAAATTGTTTGTAGTGTTTCCCAAAGCTTTTAAATTTTTAATTTCTTAGATTTTTTCTATTTTGTAACCAAGTTAAGCCAGGGTATATACCATAAATCTTTTTTGGGGAAAGTTCCTATTTAACAAAAAAAGGTATGAAAATTACATTTTAGTGTAATTTTACTTTTCCTGATTCTCCTGCTCTGATTTTGTAAGATGCAATTGTTGTAAGGTACAATTTTTTTCAGAAATTCTTATAAAAAAAAAAAAAAAAATCATCTATCTGGTGCCATGTGGGGACAGATTACAAATTCTCCAGATAAAATTTATTGCTCTAGTTATAGGCATATCTAATTGCTTTGCTTGCATTTTTGCTTGTTTGAAGTCACTTCAAAGTGTGTTTGTGTCCAGCAACAGGAGAACATTGACTGAACCATTTCTCTAACTCCTCACAAACAGCTCATTTCTTATACCTACTGAGCTGCACTTCTCCCAACTGCAAACTTAATAAGGTAACACAGCTCTACAAACGCTGATATATGAAGGATTAACCTAAAGCTCTGGTGCATTACATACCTAAAGGAGGGACTAGATATATTCAAGTGATGAAGCAGAGGCAACTAGCTGCCAGTATCAAGGTATTCCAGGCAAAAACAATCAACTGCAAAGATCACCACCTTTTCCTGTTTGAAATCTGACTCCATGGGTTTATGAAATTGTCAATTTTGAGCCACAACAAACCAACCCAGAACATCGCAATTTTGGCACTTGAGACTTTCCTGCTAAGAAACAGGCTAACAGTTATGGATCTTACCAATGTTCAGAAATGGAGGGGACAAAGAAAAGATTACCACAGTAAAGGATGTTCAAGTTAGATCAAGACTATTGATGCACTCAGTGACTTAAGACATTTTCTCAGCAGGGTGCCATCGAGCATGTCTCCACATCACTGAAAGTTCACTTTATCTTCCGCTACTGTTGACTGAAAGCTAGCATATAACAAGGCTGTACTCCCTTGATGGATAGAGCTGTGGGAGGAACGGGGATGCTGTCATACTCAGCAAATGGAAATGAAGAGGGAATTGGAGCCATCTGATGCTACCTTTCCACTTCCACCTAATATCTCCCTCTTCTCTTACTCTCTCTTCCCATACAATCACTAGCCAGCAATGATGCTTCTAAGCAAATCAGATCTCAGTTGTCTCATATCTGATCAATTTATACCATTAAAAATTCTGGGACATAACTTCCTTCAGAGTGCTGACAAACTCTAAGCCTGACAAAGCACTGTATCTTAATAGTAAGGTTTAGAGAAAGGACTGATTTCTGGGTAAATGAGCAGTGAAAAGGCAAATTGAGCTCACTATGTGGCATCAGAACCCCAGATTCTGACATGGGCTTACAGTGCTTTCAGCAAAAGTAAACGCTAGTTTTGGAGACATCCAGTGCATCAATTTTTCCCCAGGGCTTTTATTCTTTGCATGGAGACAAAACACAATCACATTTTACAGATGTCTGGACAGCAACCAAATGAACTGAAAATTATTTGGGATAAAATGTATTTCAAACAAAATATAAAGTGGTAAAGTTTTCTACATAAGTTACTATTAGTTAATTTTATGGACATCTTAAAGAAAAATATCTTCCAACAGGAAAGTATGAAAATTTCATTTATTTCCATAGGCAACTTCATTCAGAGTACAAAGTGATATGAATTTCTCAAAACTGTCACTGTACCTTTTACATCTTTTTTAAGTAACTGATCTAAAAGTTGATATAAGAATAAATTTGTTTTTGAAGAGTTGTCCCATAAACCGGATATACACTAATGCCATGCTATGACAGTTCTATTTATGAATCACAGCTGACACTACAGTAACATCACTTTATAAATCTCATGAGAATTAGTTTTACAATCAAAACATAAAACTGCCACTAGTACAGAGACTGTACAATTAGACAAATAAACAAGTATTAAATATTTTGCACAAGGCCTGAGTTCACTATAACACATTTCGATTTACAACTTCATCTCAGAAATCTGTACAGCAGTTAGAACTGTTTCAGAGAACTTAAAAGACAGCACACCTTCAGGGGCTTATTTGTTCTGTTGATGCAAGTGTGAGGCCTGGAAGGCAAGAGGATTTGGTGTATCAATCCAAGGTTTTGCTGTAATTTCCTTGTAAAGCAGTCAAAACCTAATGGAAAGTAAGGTACAAGGCGGGACCTCACTTGAAAGTCAGCTAACTCATCTGAAATTCTCCAGATAGTTTTCCTCACAGCTATTTCAGAGTAAAAGTTCACAATGAGTATATAAAATGCAGCATTATCTCTCAACAAAGAACAAAAAAGGGTCACATATACAATTGGCTATTTTTTCTGGACTCCCCCCATTTCTTTCATTGGAAATGGCACAGAGATATCCCACCCACCCCTAGTAAAAAACTCCTAATCAATAAAGATCACACTACAGTCCAAAATTTTCATCTGCAATGAGAGATCCAGTGTTCATAAACTTGTTTTAAAACCTCTCCTTTTCTGCTCAAGTCACATAGACGTAGGCAGACTAAGCATGTGACTTTAGAATAGACAACAAAAATATCATATAATTGTTAGCCTGTACGGAAGCCTTGTGGAATTTGATTGAAATCTAACTTCTCATTTAATCTTTGCTCTTCTGGTGCAACTGAACTGAAAAATCTAAAATCCTCACATCTATATACACATTTACTCATCTATCTACAGACATATATTACATGGTAACGGGGGTTATAATACAAAAGTTAACACATTTTTTCCTACTTTAAAAGGCCATTGGTTATTTGTTAAAAGTTCCACATAAATGTGAAAGAGGTGTTGCTAAAAAGACAAAACTTAACAGAAAGTTTTAAATAATAAGGCTTGAAATGCTGTGCACCTATACCTCCAAACATTCAGCCTTTTAATTGGGGTACTCAGCATCTGTGCAGACCTCTAATGCCACAACTTCCCCACAATATTTCTAATTCACATCACCACTGAGAGAGGAAGACACAGGATCTTCATTAAAACAAACTAAGGTATTCTATGTTCCCAGTTAAAGTTCTCTCCCCATCTTGCAAATAACTGGTGGACTCCTCTACCATTCAAAAAGATTCCTCTGGTACTGCTGTCCTCCTGCATAAGCAGGTTCACGGGCTGTTCTGTGCCTTATTCACAACACTCATGTGATGAAAAGGAACAGAGAATCTGTTCCCACCTTCATTCTTGAAGTGACACGTGTGCCATTTCACTCCCTTTTTCTCTCAAGAGAGGCAGACTGAGGGGCTTCTAAACTAATCTTATCTTAGATTATGTCAGTAGTTTCAAGGTTCCTCCCACTCAGCCCCAGCAGAGAAAGTTTTTCAAGACTCTTTAATACAATCCTTCTGTCTTGCAGGATTAGTTTGATTTCTGAGTTCTTAGAGGATGCTTCAGAGACTTTCATACTTAAAACCAAATGGAATCAACATTTCTAATACGGAACACGCTGCTGTCTTGGTGCAATCACAATCACTTAGCATACACCAGAGCAGCCAAAGCACAGCCGATGCTTATACTTAAGACATGCAGCTATTTCCACTTCTCCTTTTGTAGTAAACAGAATACAGACGAATCAATTAGAGAATAGGAACTTACTCCCTTCTCTCTTCTTCTCCTTTACAACTGAATGTCAAGTAAACCAGTGGGCTGGGCAGTTCAGCTCAGACCCTGCCCTAATTTCCAGAGTGCAATGAAAATCTGCTTGCAGTGGGTGAACACAGTGGGTGCACAGGGTGGAGGCTGTAAGGTGATGATATAACCTGCCAAGATTCCACATTTTTTTCCTTTAAATTATGTTGACTATAAAGGGCAGAAATTTTGTGTAATTTACAGCATTGTAAAATGAACATATATCAGGTCACTTTTTTAGTAACAGAACTTGCAATTTCTTAATCTCGTACCAATTTCAAACATGTATTCTCCATTTTGCTTTGCACTAGGGCTAGACAGTCCCTCTGCTTCAGGCCAAGTTAGATGTAACACCAATTTTCCATCCAAGAACAGAAACAGAAGGCCCCCGGAGTGCCCACATTTTGTAATGCCCACATTGTCCCTTCCTTTTCTGCAAACAACAACTAGGATGTCAAATACAATTGCTGCTCTAAAGCAATGCTATTCACTCTGGCCACAACATGAGTCTTCCAGCCTCTTGCAGGGCATCAGAATGATGACTTGTAGGTGGAGAAATCAACTGGACAAGGGTTCCTGAAGAAAACTATTATGATGGGAGCCAAATGGCATGTGGCCTTGTTGACTTACCTCTTTCAATTCCTCTTTTCTTTAAGTTAAAAAATAAATGATCAGAGAACTTCACACACACAGTTTCCTGACACATTAAGCAGGAAGCATCTACAAAGTGGGATTTGACCCTCTCATTTTAACTGACATTTTTTCTTTTTTTCTTGGGTTTTTTGTTTGTTTGTTTGTTTGTTTTTAAATAACTAGAACATTTTGTTATAACTTTCATAAGCACCCTTCTCTGTTTTCTTTGTTTTATTCTTCTACTCTGGTCATTCTGAAAATTGCAGCAAACAAGAAAAATCAAAATTATGTTCTCAAATATAAGTAGAAGAAAAAACATATTACTTGAGACAAATAAAGACCTTATTCCATCACATTACCAATGCATAGAAGAGCCTCTCTTCATTTGAACTTGTAGGATTTTTTTTTTACTTTGTTCTTACAAATATATTCTCAGACAGCCCATGCCAAAAGCACAGTCTCCAAACCCCACTGTTTAGCATTAGCATGTAAAATTAGATCAATTTTTTTCCAGTTAATTTTCTATCCAATAGATTAAATTAAAATCCAGTTCTGAAAAGCCCTCAGTCCAGGGGGATGAGGCACTGAAACCCCAGATCAGGACATTTAAGACTGCCTTTACCACAGGTGTATTCATTTAATACATTGAGAAGTCCTAAGAGATGCTATTTTTAATATAAACTTATTTTCCAAATAATTTACAGGAATACAGATTCAAGTAATTATTCCAAGGCTTGCCTTAAGTTACCCTAACAAAACATAGCTTTCAAAAGCTGACATGAAAGAAGACATTAGTGTGATTGAGAGTACAGAGTACTAGCAACCATAAATGAACTTAAATAGCTTTAACATGTCTAGCATTGTCTTAAGTTTACACAGATATCTTAACATAATCTACAATGTTTACCATGAATACTAACAGCACGTAAGCATCACAATGTGTCAGGTATTGTCTTCTAAACCACAATTTCACTGGTCCCAGGTATTTTAAAATAATAGGACTAAGGCAGCAGCTATAATACATAAACAATTCTTTAAGAAATATGCTTAATGCTATTACCGCTTAGAACCGTGGAAATATAACAAAATACAAGTCACATTTACAGCATAAGGCCCTTTGGTTTCTTAAGCAGCAAATGAAATAACAATTTCTTCAGTGAAAGGCTTTGAAAAATAAAGCATGTAGGCTTTCCATAAAAAAGGTAACTAGTTGTTTCCTTCTCAAAATAGCCAGCTCTAGTCTTCAAAATATTATGTAAGAAAACTCTTGGAATTCCTAAGAAAGAAAAAGTTAAAACCCAACAGTAGTATCTAAGCAGAGATTCTATCATGGGCAAGCTGAACATACACCTTCTGGGAAGTAGAAGAAAATACTGTTTGGTTTTCTGGAGAGCTTGCTTCATATTCATCTATCCTTCATAAGGATTTGGGTTAAAACAAACTTAAAATTAAATAGTTTATTCTAGTCAAGGCAATTTCTGGCAGTCTGCTTTTTCACACAACCACATTCAACTTGTACAAGGCAGTACTTCTCCATCTTCTCAACGGAGCCAAAAAAACTATGAAGTAATTCAAGATATTTCTGTGTAACAAAACAGCGTGTGATTAGTTACACAGTTGGGCAGTCAACATCTACATTTCACAGAGAGCATTCTACTTAGGATGTTCTAAAAATACTCATATTCTTTTTTCACACCAATTAGAAGCAGTATCAAATTAGCCAAAACACTGGAATATGTATATAAAAACGTCATCAAGTCACCACGTGTATTTTAATGTCCTGCTTAAGTGGTATGTTGCTTTTGCTATGGGGCTCATAACAAGAATCTGCATTATGAAACAGGTTGTAAACCAGTGTGACCACTGGAGCACAGTGCTCTTACTGTGTCCCCAACTTGCACAAAATTTTAAATCAACTTTTTATGTCTACTGAATCTTCTTGTAGTTTACTACCATGTTAATTATCCTGTATGAAAGGAAATACAAAATATTTTCTCTTAGCCTCTTACACAGGTAGTGGTTAGAAATCTTTCTATGTAACATGACTAACAAAACATTTTGAGGCAGGATAAAAACTTACTTTTTGCAAACTATCATATGGCAAAATTACAGTTTATGCCAAATTTAAGCAACAAAAATCATCAGTAAGAATTTAGCAGACACTGAAAGGACGGGGCTGCAGGATTGCATTCACTAGGCTTATTACTCCCTAAGCATTTTTGTTGAAATTAAGAAACAAAATTTTGAACGAAATTTCATAGGAATTGTTCGAGAACACTTCTAAATAATTTTCAAATACTTAGCTGCTTCTTTTTCAATTGAATATATGCATCCTACCTTCACTATGCTTATGCTCAGGAAAAAGATGGGAAACCTTTAGCATGTAAAATGACTTACGGAATTCCACTGCAGTACCAGGTGAATGCAAAACCAAGGCTTTTTTCCACTGCAAAAGTCTTTTTGCTGGGTTGAAACTTCACCAAATTATGCTTTTACTAATCAAAAGAAGATGTTAGTCAGCTTACCCATGATCCAAATTTCATCAATCTTTGAAAGAAGAAAACATTTTACCCAAAAAGATCTTTTAAGTCATTACTAGCTGAGCTGCTGTTTGTCATTGTGTTTGCTGGTTGTGCAAAGTTCTGAGGAGCAAAGAAAGGATTACCCTGTATACCAAAGCCAGGCTGTCCTATCATGTTCATCTGAGGTCCCAAGACTGAACTGCTTGCACCTGGGGACCCTTGTGGGGGTACAAACTGATTAACCCACTGGCTTGATTTCTGCTGAGCCAACTGTTTCATACTAACTTTGGGTTTTTGAGGCCCAAAAAGGTTATCTAAAGCAGACATATCTGGGGGTCTGTTTTGTTGGGTCAATGGAGAGATTGCGGATGCAGCATTCATAGGACTGTAATTTGGCATATTGGCAGCTGGTACAATGTTCATCTTGGTTGTTCCTGTTGCACTTGGACCACTGAAGAAATTCTGAGTGGTGGGACCAGCTCCCATACTGAATCCAGCAGTCTGAAAACCCATGTTAGTATTTAGTCCGTTTGTTATATTTCTCTTTGTGTTGTCAATAGATGATGAAAATCCCATTCCAACACCCATAGAAGGGACAGAAGAGAAGTTGTTTGAAGATGCAACATTAGCTTTGTTGATAGAATGGCTAGTCAAGGATGACATATTATCTATCAAGGTATCTGTCAAGTCTTTTGTCTGCAAAAAACATGAAATGGAATTAAATGCTTTTCCTGTACAATCAATTCAGCGACAGTCTTTAATGTTGCTCCTGCTGAAGTGGCATTCATTATTCAGAAATTAGAATTTACTGCATAGTATTAGGCATGAAATGTAATTATAGACAAAAGTAATTAGGTTACTTTCATTCTTTGCTACTTAGAAGTAATTGCTATGCAGCTTTAATTTGACAACTAAGACAATACACAAAGTATTATGTGACATATTCTTACACGCCCCATTCCTATCCCCAAACTCTTTGTGTATTTATTTAATAAACTATTCTTTTTTAATATATTCTTTTTTATTATTGGCCTTCCAATGACAAATACTCCTGGTGGAAAATCCTACAATTTAAAAAGCGGGAAATATTGCTAATGATGCAAACAGAAGGCAGATGAAAATTTATTTTAGTTTTTCTCAGCTGTGCAATTGTAGTATCAGTGAAAACAAAGCTGACTGACAGGAGAAAAAAATAGTAAATGCACACAACACTTGAAAGGAAAAAGCATCACAGCTGCAATGGAAACACTGCAGTAGTTTGTTCTTTCTCACCTGCTTAATTGGAGGTGATATTGTAGTTGCTTGTGGCTTAAGAGGTTGCTGGCTTTTCAGTTTCTGTGCCTGCTCTTGTTCTTTCGCTAACTTTTGTTTCTCTTCAAGTGTAAGTGATGCCTTTAAAAGGGAAAGTACTGACACTAAGTTGCACAGAATGATTATTCTTACATTTGTATTTTTCTTAAATAAATTGGGCTGTCATTTCAATAATAAGTGGTAGAACAATACATTTTATTTATACATTTTTTGTGCAAACCACATCAGCCTTGCATTAGACAGACAAATGTAACAGAATTCCAAAACAAAGTAAAACACACCTTTTTCTGTTTTGATGATATCTCATTCTCTTTACTATCAGATCCACTAGTTAGAAGGTCAGTTCCACTAGTATTAAATACTTTGTCAATCTGTTTAAGTTCAAAGAAACAAAACTTAATTATATGAAATTTAAGGTAATATAAATAATTAAAGGTAACATAAATTAAGGCAATTTAATTTTAGGTAACATAAATATTGACTTAGTTTAAATGTCAAATTTCTGTATGTAAGTAACACAGTAAAATATTGTTGCTTACCTGATTACTTGTACTACTAGATCTTGCCTCTTCAGACACATTCATTTGGTTAGCTATATCCAAAGATCTATGCAGTGCAGAGTATACATGTTACAAAAAGATAACTTTACAGTCACATCCACAACACTAATTCAATGATGGAGGTTATTCTTTTGCATTTAAATAATAATAATAAAAATGCAATATGAGAGCACTGCCATTTTTTACAGAATGCTTGTAGGAAACTGGAAAATGTTAATATTCCACATTGTAACGGTTTCCTAATGTTCATTTCATGTGGCCTTAGTCCCTCATTTTGAATGGGGTGACAGACTTTGGGTAGTTCAAATTAATTTGACTCAGAAATCTCACCAGAAATCTCTCAGAAATCAGACACCGTAAACCAGCTCTAAATGCCTTCAAACATCACTGCCTTCTAAAAAGCTGCAATGTTTATGTTTCCACAGGATGGTAACAAATACAGGAAAGCAACTTAGTATGTAGAAGCAAGACATAAACTGCACTACAGAAGGTCAGCATGAACTTTTACATTTAATGAATTAATTAAAAATTATTGACTCAAAATAGTAAACTGAGACTGAACTGTATGAAAGGGACATTTTTCTATAAAGCCATTGACATCACAATATTATCATGCTAGTAAAAATAAATCTTTGTTGACAACTGTGTTTATTTGAAGTAATTCTCAACTACTAAAGTAAGAATTACCTAGATTTTTTTTTTGCTACAGCTAGAATTTTCTCACACTTTTTAGAAAACTAACGGCCGTTTATCTGTTCTCACTTGTTCTTTTTCTAATGCACATGTAAAGAAACACTTACTTCTGTTGCTCTTGCATGACATGAAGTTGCTCAAGTTTTGTTTTATGCTCTGCCTCCAATTTATTAAGCATATCTTTTATAACACAAATAAAAGAATTGAACTGTAGAAGAAATATACAAGAAATTTTGGTTTTGCAGTGATGGAATTCAGACATGTATAAGCTAAAAGGTAATATGTCATAACACTTACAATACACAGTATCAGATAAACTGCAGACTTTAAATTAATTTATAATCCACCTTCAGTATCTTCCATTAGACACCTAACTATAAGCAGAGTGTATAGTGAAACAGTGAAAAGAATACATCACTAAAATAAATAATAAAAAAGTGGGGCAACCCAGACAAAAACCAACATAGACAAACATTACCAGATTTGTTTTCAAAAAAGATCCTAAGACTGCACTTCCACATTATCTGTGGCATTTATGAAGAAGAGCAAGGGAAGTAATATTAAGATTGCACTTTAGCTTTTAATTTGAATTGCAATTATGGCAGTAGCTAACTGCTTTTGCAGAGTATTTGGAAGGTGTTAATATTCATTTTGGAATTTTATATTAGATTGGTTTAGTCTACTAAAAACAACAGGTTTTAAATATGTAAGATAGTAATACTGGCAGGTTTTTTGGGTTTTTTTTGTTTGCTTTTACAACAGACACAGACATACAGTAATGTAAGAATTTGACAGCAATTCAGATCTATTCTCTGCCAATGTATCAAGTAAAAGTACACAACACAGTCATATTCCTACCTGATTGAGATTAAGATTGTTCTCAATACTAAGAGGAATCAGATGGGGCAATACTTTTCCTGCCAGCTGTTCTTTGGTAATTCCCAACTTCTTATGAGTAAACGTGCATTTGTAAATACCTGATGTACAACATCAAAAGAGCAAAAATTGTTAAGCTTAGTAAACTATGTGAACAAAGTAGCACTCGTTATATGTATCAATTATCTGAACGTACATTGGCTCTGTGTGCAAACAGGGACAAATGTGATCGACAGAATCATAAAAGCTAAGTACTCACCCACAACACAAACATTATTATAGCAACAACCTTGTTAAAGTACAGAACAAGAGGAGGACCAATATTAGGTAATGTATTGTCCTGGTCAATTATCTGACAATATACACCTTTGAACATACCACAGGCAGTGGTATGTTACCAGAAACTAACAAATCACCACTGAGAAATTAAGCTGCATTAACTGACGATGTATTCTCTCCTGGCATGCTGATGCATCTCTGAGTAACTATCACACTGCTCTCTGATGACATTTTACAGAGATTCTTACCTAAATGTGTGGGGATATGTTACACATAGGGTCAGAAACCATGACAGTCTTTATCTGTTCTAAAATCACCGAAGAAAGAATACTGACAGGCACGAGGGATACAGGGTCAAGCTTAGAAGTGTTTCTGACAGGTGGATTCCTCTGCTTAAATAGTTAATCTCTGGTGGCAAACACTGAACATTCTAGTATAAAAGAAGCAGCAGCAGCTTTCCTCACTTTCTGTGCTTAGAACAGAGCTGTCAGCTGGCCAGAGAAGGTATCACACACAAGACAGAAATATTATGATTCCAGAAAAAAAAGAAAGTCCAATATAAATTTTATATTTAAAATTGATTTTAGCCCATCATTTTCAAACTAGGGTTTACTCATCCACTGTATCAAAGTAGAATTCAGGAGTAATACAACTGAAGTAACCTGTCCCTCATTCTCAGACAGCAAATACAAGTCAAAGCTGCAAGGATTAAGGTAAACAGGCAGCTTTAAATTAGTACTGGTAGATGCTCTTGACGATTTTGAGCTAATCAAAATAACGCTACCATCACATACTATTAGGGTTTAATGAGGGCTGCTGCCAGTGCAACTCAGCTTTTTGCTAGTGGCCTTCTGTCTCCTACTTTATTGTCAGTAAGAGAAATGGCCACTGTCTTCCAGACTTGGCCACACAGTCACACCTCTTTCTTAGCTGTGACTCTGGTCATTTGGTCTCCTTGAGCCCATCCAAGTCGTTAAGAGCACACATCCTGGGTTAGGCAAGCACCGGAGTGGCTCTAGGAAAGCGCAACTAGAAGCGAGGCTTTCCCCTCCAAGAAATAACAAGCCATTAGGTTTTGTAAGCTATTTTGTGAAACCTCACCCCAACTATGCCCCATTTCAGTGCAAAGCATTTAAGCAACTCATATTTGCTTAAATGTCCAACAAAATGAGTCTAACAAAACCTGTAGTGAAGGGAAGACAACAGTAACATCTTAAAAGCTCCAGCAGCAGCTGAAAGACAGATCATATACTCTTCTAAGGAAAGCAGCCTCTCTGGCTGTGTGGACCATACAGTCCATGAAAGTGTGTCAGTACTCAGAACTGTACTGGGACTTGAAGACTACAAATTTATCTACTTGTGTGTGGAAGTACCAACAACACGTAAGGTAACTAAACAGGGACATGCTTAAGAAACAGAAACAGGAAGTTTTTAGTGATACACTTTCTAATCATAACTGATGATAATACAGAAAGCCTTCAGATTTACAACATCAAAGCCCAAAAAAGTAGAAAGTTGAAAGTATGAATTACCTAAAATTCCCATTAGCACTGCAGGTTCCTTGGATGGAATTTGTTGTAGGAAAGGTAAAATATCATCAAGTACAAACCATTTATCCAAGTACTCCAAAATCTTGCCTAAGCACACCAGTGAGTTTACTCGGACCTGTGAAGTACAGTATGAATTAAACAAACTCTTTACTATACTTTGCCTAAGAAAAAAAACCCTTTACAAAGCTCAGAAGAAAACAGGTGCTACTGAAACTACAACTTACATGGATAAAAATTCAAGACAAGTTAAAAAAACCTCTTTTGTGTCATGAAAGGAAAATACATATAGCTAGTTATACACTGCTCACAAAACATTGGCTTTTCTGCAGGGCAAACACTGTTAACATATATTTATTATTGCAGAACACATTTCAACAATTTTTACAGTATTATTAACACAATAAGTTGTTAACAACTTTAAAAATTGTTAGGGTAAAAAACTAAACGATGCTTTTGTATTTGTAAAATCTAAAAAAAAAAAAAAAAAAGTCTCAAACAGAAATCAGCATGTTTAAAGACACAACAGCAGAAAAGCCAAAGCAGTTAAAGATAATAACATTTTCTGAGGACTGAGAGATAAAATTATTAGGATACTTACAGCAAGAGAAGAAGTTTGCAAACATGCATTTTTAATTCTTGGAATTAATGAATTTTTCATTGATGGGTAATCTATTAAATTGGCAAATGTGGGAATTATGTTTAGGCAAAGCTCCTGTAAAAAAAAAAATCCACATAAGTCTAAAAAGAGGCATGCATATTTGTTATATCAGTACTATATTACTAAAGATCAAGATTAATTTAAAATGTCTTCCTAAGATTTCCTTTTAAGGAAATATTTAGGAAATATAATTTTCAACTAAACTTACCTTAATCTATCAGACTCACTTAAAAATAGCTAGAAAAATAAAGCATCATGATATGTCTACAGAACCTTGGAAAATGGATTTCAAAAAGAATATTCATAAATTTATAGTAAAATATTTGGAGAGCAAGAATATTTCACATTTTCACAAAACACCTTTATACAAAAAACAACTTTTATTAGATCAAACTAACATTTTCTACTAAATCAAACAAATCTGAATGAGTGCTATCAACAACACTGCAGCAGCACAATGATTAGCTGAAAGATAAAAGAGCACGTCAAGATTAAACATACACAGGCAACTGAGAAAACACCACAGGATTTCAGCACAACGTCAAAAAAATGATACTGCAATATTAAATATACGTTGCAAGCAAATACTTGAGTAACCAAACTACTGATGCAGAAAAAAACCTCACACCAATTATTTAGAAAGAAAAACTTTTCTCCACAGTATTGCAAAGGCTTTGCAAAGATAAAAGTCACATCTGATTATCCAAATCCTTCTTTTAAGAAATATTTTGTTTGTTTATCTCCCTCTCCCACACCTGAATGGATGTTTTGTTACTTTGGGTAACTGGAAGTCAGTTTCAGTAGAAGACTGGTTTTAAAAAAAAAAAAAAAAAAAGAATCGCAGATTATTTTACTAACAAAATTTCTTTAAGAAAACATTAATCTCTTTCAACATTCATGAATATTACAGACCTTTTTGGGTTTTTTAAAGTAAACGCAAAAAGTTGGCACATCAGTTTAAAGAGTATCAAGTTCTAAATAAAGGCTGCAATTACTGTACCTGGATCTGAATTGAAGGTGCTTCCAGGGCTCTATAAACCATTGGTAGAACACTGTTCTTTATTTCATCTGGTGGAGTTTTGGTTAGAAGCAAGTCCATTTTTTGCAGGAAGATCAACAAGATCTATTAAAAGAAGGACAATTCAGAAGCCGAAAGTTTTAACTCCAGAAATATATACTTACATTTTAAAGTGTGTTGTACCATAGAAACTTCAGAAATTTTCTTCTAACTCAGTAAATGTGATCACTTACCATGTTGCTTGCCTGAAGGCATGGAAGACAAAAAACACTTTGACATATTATTGCGTTTTAAAAACAGCAAATACAAATCAATCAAAAGATGCATGTTCTAGACTAATCCTTCTTAAATAAGAAATCATAATGGCTAGGGAAGGAATTCTGGTTTCTATTTACAACATTTTTTGTTAAGATCCACCCACAGAATATCTTTATACACACACCACTATTGAAAAAGCTAAACTTTAAAAAAACTAGGGTTCAAATGCTGTCCTCAAAGCATTTGCTCATAACTCCACACATAAAATCTGTATTCCATCTGTACCTAGAATCAAAACAGGGACACAAATAAAAGAATATTACTATATGGATACAAAACACCTTTATTCTAATTCACATGGAAATTTGATATCATAAAATGAAAAATCCTAAACAGAAAAAAAAAGCAAAACCAAAAACCTGCATTAAATTAACCTAAAAATCAACAGTAGAATAGCACATTTCCATATTAGCATTCACTTTGCTTAGGCTTAGCCATCTCAAAGTTAGCTGCTCTTCTAAGTTATTCATCTAGGTTCAGTCTCCACTACAGAGAGCTATGTGACTCACAAGATTCATGTCTCATCAAAGATAAGTGAGACAAGTTGCTATGGGTGGCATTGACTATCCATTGATATTTAGACTCCTTCTAGAAAATAGTTTAGACTAGGTGGATAAATTGTGGTGAATGGTATTGCATTAATAATAGAAAGCCATGTATTTCACAGGAGGAAAAGATTTAAATTTCTAAGTTTAAAAAATACAATGCAATCAATGCTTGTTTGTCAAATAAACAGAAGCATAGACATATAGAAATGCAAATGTACCAAGACCACATTACAAGTTTCCTTCTTTCATTTGCTTTCCTTTACAAGGAAGAAACTCTTTTAAACTGTAACTAATGTCTGTTTTATTATTGTATATTTATAATTACCTAAACACACACACACACACAAACTAATCCGTTCATTCCATGAACATTTATTCCAATGCAATATCCACATATTTGGGAGAAGTAGGGAGAGATGGACCAGATCAGCTTTAAAATTTGCTCCTTTGCAGTAATGATAGTGTCATGCTACTTTTATGCATATAAACAGCAGGGGAAAAAAAGAGCATTTTACTCACACAAACCACTTGTCAACCAAAATGAAACAAATGTCACAAATGTGTGCACAGACGTCAAATAAACACTATTTTATTGTCATCAATAAACAGCATTTTTAAGAGACTGTCAATGTTACAACTTTTCCACCCCATGATCTCAGTGTCATCAATTTGCATACAAGAAAAAAAAAAAAAAATTAAAAATCATAGGTTCAGCTACTGGTAGAATAATTGCAAATATTGTACTGTACAACCCTACTCAGATTGACTAGGTAAGTGATAGAATGCTTACAAATACACCTCTTACAACCAACCAAAAATAAGAACTGAGTGGTAAATTGTTTCCTTTTTTGATAATCTCATCCATAAATACAAATACACCCTCAGAAAACCCATCTGAAAAAGCAGAGGTAGAGGCTTTGTGAATTTCCTGTGAAAAAAAATAATCTGTGAATGAAGACTGACTGCCTGGACAGCTACAGAGGACACTGGGAAATCTACATAAAGCTGGGAAAGGGAAATAGAACAACTAGTCAGTTTTCAGGGAAAAAAACCCACCAAAGAGTAAAACTATAATCTGATCAATATTAACATACCTGGATTGGCTCTTGCTGCTTAAAAACAGGACCAAGATCAGGCAGAATGAGCCTGACATATTCTTCTTTGGTGCATTCCTCAGCAATTAGGAGAACGTTAGGCAAGACAAAGGGTACCATATCAGGATTCACAAATTCAGAAGTCAAGCAAGGCAAAATTCGCTGAATTATAACACGCTAAAAGAAAAAAAAAATAAATAAATCAAATATCTATCACACTGTACTGTATTTTAGTAAGTTATTATTGTGCCAGCTCAACAGCTTTTCTTTTACCTTGGTTTTTACAAAAAAAAAAGCAAACAATTTCCAATTCTCAATTCTTATTTTCACAGTGTAATCTAACTAATTTGCACTGTGCTACTTTGATTACTTTTCTCTGCACTCAAAACTACACTGGAGACTGTAACAACTGTGAAGGTCAACTAAAAGCTATTAACGGTACAGAAAACAGGACTTCCAGTCACATACATGAAGTATGAAAACCTTATTCTATACGCTTTCTTAAAGAAGACCCTAAAATGATCCTTCAAAAAGACCCTAGCATCCCTCTAAAATAATCAGTTTTTCAGTACCCCATCACTTACTGAACAAACACAATCCTACTATACCTGTAACTCCAGATACATTCCCTAATGGGATCCTGCTGAAAAAACCAGGTATTTATATTTACACTGTGGGTATCTACTGTAGTGTTAGATCATCCCTGAATGCTTAATTTAGTCAATAAAGAGAAATACACAGTTTAAGGGTTCAGTCCCTTCCCTTTTAAAGGGAAGTAGGGGACAATGAGCCACGTGATGGGGAAGATGCAAGAGCTATCAATGAGCTTGAACTCACAGAAGAACCTGGGAAGTAGATCAAGTAGATACGAAGGAGGAGAGGGATGATACCAGCAGGCCTTTGTGTCACAAGAAGAGGGATGACATACCAGGGTTGGAGGGAAGTGGGGCTAGTAAGGAACTTCAGCCCATTAACCTGCAGCATGCTGGGGACACAGCAGCACTGCCAAAATCTTACAAATATAAGCCAGGGGCTCCTGTGGCAGTAACAGCCATCAGGGAAACATCAGGGAAACACCTCAAAGGAATGAATGGGTGTTTCTCTGGAAAGGGGACACAGCCAACTGCCCAGCTGAAGTGCCTCTACACAAATGCACGCAGCATGGGCAACAAACAGGAAGAGTTGGAAGCTACTGTGCTGCTGGAAGGCCATGACATAGTGGCCATTATTGAAACCTGGTGGGATGAATCCTATGACTGGAGTGTGGCTATCGATGGCTACAAGCTGTTCAGGAGGGGAAGGAGGGGTGGAGGTGTTGCCCTCTATGTTAAGAAACGGATTGAATGTGAGGAGATTTGAATGTGAGGAGATTTTCCTAAAGAATAGCCACGAGCAAGTTGAAAGCCTATGGGTAGGAATTAAGAGACCAAGACAACAAGGGGCGCCTTGTGGTCGGAGTCTACTATAGGTCTCCTGATCAAGAGGAGGCTATTGATGAAGCATTCCTACTCCAGCTACAAGAGGTATCACACTCACAGGCTCTCGTCCTGCTGGGGGACTTCAATCACCCTGACACTTGCTGGAAAAGTAACACAGCCAGCAGTAGGCAGTCAAGGAGATTCCTGGAGTGTCTTGATGATAACTTCCTGGGGCAAGAAACAGACAGCCCTACCCGAGGAAATGCAGTACTGGATCTACTGGTCACCAATGCAGCTGAGCTTGTCAAGGACCTCAAGACTGGAGGCAGCCTGGGCAGCAGTGACCATGCACTGGTGGAATCTGCACTACTAAGGGTCACAAATCAGTCAAGGAGTA
>JAAGNO010026011.1:3106-18639 GCA_033439905.1 Ceryle rudis
GTCTCCTTCTCTGGAGACATTCAAATCCCCCCTGGCTCTGTTCCTGTGTGACCTCCTCTAGGTGAACCTGCCTTGGCCGGGGGGTTGGATGAGATGATCTCTAGGGGTCCATTCCAGCCTCTGTCATTCTGTGATCAAACAGTAAGGTTGATTTTCTGAAATTATATGGTGCTTTTGGCCAACCTTCCTCTTCCAGTGTTTAGAAGGAAAACGTGCAGCCTTTTTTGAGCTCATGCTCTTTGTGTAGCTGTGACCAAGTTGGTCTGAAGAATTACAGGATGTATTTGCACACATTTGACTTATCTGGCTGCCCTTCTCATAAATTCCCTACTTTATTCCTGCAGTATGCAAATGAAACCTTACCAGTTTATATTTCACCAGCGTAGCCTGGGTTATTTTTCAGCAGAGGGTTGGCTTAAGAGTCCTGACTCTCAGTTTAAACCCATGAGACTTTACCCAAAGTGTTTGCAGCCGTGCCGCAGAGCATGTCCTTGCTGGTGCTGTTTCCCCGAGTACAAAGAGGTTGTCCTCCATGGCTTTTTGTTACGGCAAGAGGAGCCGAGTTCTTTCCTGGTGCATTAACTTGGAATTTCAATCACGTCCTTGGTGCAGAGTGGGAGGGTTACCAGCCTGGGTGAAAGCAGAACCCAGGATCTAACCGTTTTAGCAGCATCAGCTGAAACAAGACTGAAACTGGCACTTAAGTAAGAGGATTTTGTGCGGAAGGAAAAAGGGTTGGGACTGCACTGAAGACGTGAGCTTAGTAGTTGCCTTAAGCCACCCAATCAAAGCCATCATAAATAAACTGCTCTTTATTCTCTGAGGGAATTTTGGTTGCATTTCTTCAGGTGATACTTTCTTTTCCCATTAGACAAACTGCTGAGCTTGAAAGTGATGTCCTGTTACCTGCCTTGACCGGCTATTTTTGCTTTGGTAAAGATCAGGATTTAAAAAAAGCTCGCTGCTAGCCAAGGTGATGGGTGTCTGGCTGAGAGCCTGAGCTTGCAATTTGAGATGGGCCCAAGAAACAAGAGGTGGATCTTTGGGTGAGTTAATTCAAAGGAGGAGAGAGCCATGAAATGGAGGAATGAGGTAAAATAGCAGGCGCGTTACGCTGACCGCAGCAGTGAGGAGCTGCATTTATCCTCCAGTCCTGTCACTGTGCAGATTTAGGGGTCACCACGGAGAGTTTGGGATGTAAGGCTAAGAACAGGAGGGATCTTGGCTCAGTGTCGACAGTGCTCCATGGGATGGTGAGATACAGTTTTTGTGCAGCCATAAGTACAGGCAGAGCTATTCCGGAGCTTGGTGAGGTGAAAATGGGCCAAACAGAGGAAATATGAACTTCAAATTAGATGGAAGGAGAACTCTTAGATGGATTGGAGCTGGCACGTGTGTGTTATGTGAAGTGCTGCTCCTGCATTGAATAAACTGTCTCTGCTAACTACCTTTGTTTTAAGTCGCGCAGAACGTACGTTGTGCGCTGTCTGTCTGCGGTTGTGTCTTGGGGGCAGGTCAGCCGTGCTCGGGAGCAGCAAGGAAAGCATAAAAAGAGACTGAAAGAATAGGCAAGTCTAGAAATTACAGCAAGGGAAGGAATTCTGCCGAGCATGAGTATCTTGTTAAGTGGAGATGCGATATTCTACGGCCTGGATCTGTGTAGCTGCAAAACCATTAGCTCCCTAGTCAAAAACCTGAAATCCTTAGCACTGGATGGAACTGAACTGTCTTGCAGTGTAGTCAGCAAGGTAGGTCTTGCTCCACACAAGTGAAAGGCATATTAACCTATTTTTTTGACCTTTTAGGCAATCGGAGAATGTCCAGGGCTGAAGGCTAATTAGATAACCTCGCTGCCTTGCCTGGCATCCGATTACTTGCCAGAGTTATCCTGTGAATTTACAACCCTGGCTGCTAGACTTCAGGCTGTTGGAAAGTGCTGAGTTTGTGCATTAAACAGCTGTGAGAGTGACGGGGGCTTGCCCGGGGTCCTGGGGGGCTTGCCCAGGGTCCTGGGGGTCTACAGACAGGCTGAAGTAAAGCGTTAAACTGAGTTGGGAATGTTGTTTGTGTTATTCAATAAGCACGTCAGTGTTTGTTCACCTTGGTACTAAGAGCCTGTGCCTCCCTGCTGTTATAATAATGTGCTTTTTCTCTAATGTTTTTGATGTGATTTCTCATATAAAGAAAAAACCCCAAATCTAGGTTGTAGTCGTGTAGGAGGAGAACCTGGATCTGTCTGGCCAGGACCAACTTGCCAGACTTAGCTAGTTTTGCAAGAAAAAAAATTCTTTCTTTCAATTGAGCAGTTCCTCTTCTGGTACTTCTGTGACCAGGCCGATTCAAACATGAAGCAAACAGTACATGGAAGAAAAGAGCGTTTTGGAAAGATCATCAAGCATTAACAGGATTAAAAGGAAGCATCGCAAACAGTACGCTTGTTGATGCTCAGGGTGACGAAGGGCAGCGTTGAGTCTCAGGAGCTGTTGTATTTGGAGTAATTATGGATTCAATTAAAAAAAAAATAATTAAAAATTAACCCTCGTAAAAATGAGGTGCTCCTCTGGAGACCGAGCTGGGTGCTTCCTCAGCAGTGTTTGAATGGAAGGCAAGATGACAGTGTGACTATCAAAAGCAGGTCATCAGACTCCTGAACCCACCCAGACCTACTGCACTAGCTCATTTCAAAGCCCGAGCTAACCCCGCGAGCCAGCAGTAGCTGTGCAGAGAAAGAATCAAGTAACGAAGTGGGAGGATGGGGATAAGAGTTGGTAATTTGGGATCCATCTGCAGGGTTGGAGCCAAGAGCTCTCCAAGAGGAGCTTCTGGGGGAGGCTTTACAAAAGGGCTGAGCGGGTCAGGAAGATCCTGTGAAGGATTTGCCCTGGACAGTGACCTGTTTGGTGGGAGAGAGCCCAGGGCACAAGGAAGGTGCTTAGGAGAAAGCCTTGTTTGGAAAGGAAGACCTGCTGACTGCTCAAGACCTCTGTATGTGCCAGAATGTTTGTGAAGCTACAGAAAATGGTCGAAGTCCGGTGTGGAATCGAACCACACTGAAATATCAAGAGGCATCTGCTGGTGCTTGATGTATTAAGTGACGCTGAAGAGTTACGCTGTCAGCAGAGCTGTCTGTGTCTGGCTGCCTTGTCTTGTAGGGGCACACACATACTTGTGCTGGAGCCAACATCTGTTCTGGGAGTGAACAGGTAGATGTTACAACCTTCCCGACGAAGTGTTTGAAAACTCGGCACCAGTTCTCCTATCTTAGCACTGCGACAGCTTCTTTTCATTTCGTTTAGCTAAGATTTCCTTTCTGTACTTGCATCTCACAAAGAAAACATTATTTTATGTTCAATCCAGATTTAAAATGTGACACCCCCCCCCCCCCGTTGTGCAGTAACATTAACCTATTAAATCTCTCCGTGTTAATTGGAGTAGGTGGTCAGCTCTCCAGCCAACTTCAGTGATTTTAATCCTATTTATTAAAAGTTAGCGATGCTGATTTGCAGTCTGTGTAACTTTTCCATGGAGCTGTTTTCGCTGCTGTCCCAGTTTTACTCTTTTCATGTGGGGCTAATAGATTGCACTCGGTGCCGTGATTTATTGGGAAAAGACTTTTTTGCGAACTTTATGCTTCACAGGAATTTTTGGCAGCGGATGAAAGCTGGTAAATTACATTGTCATGTTCAATGACAAGGTTAATAAATAAAACTTTGTTTCTGTTACCCAGAAGACAAACACTGGTGCAGAAATCATTAGTGATGGTGGCAAAAGGTCAAGATGAATAGTCCCTTTCCAGAAAGCCTTGTTGCTGGTCCATCCTGCTCCTCTCTTGGTATGGGGAGGCTCTTTTTACTGGACAGGTGATGGACACTTGCACTGGACCTTCTGTAAAGCAGTAGATGATAGTTCTAGACCAGAATGTAGCTCGGTCATTTGAATATAACTCACTGGGTGCTTTAGAAGTAAGAATCCAACACCTTCTGGAGCTCATTCTGTGGCTACTTTGCATTCCTTGTAGCCTTCTCTTTGACTAGATGCCTCTCGGTTCCTGTTAGCACATCCACAAAGGTTAGCAGGAGTTGGTTCCTGTTAGCACGTCCCCAGAACCAGCTGCATTTAGACCAGATACATTCAGATGACTGTCGGGGTTGTTAGTTTGTTTTTCTCAATAGATGTAAAACATCTTGACGAACGGTTGCTCCGTGAGACGGAGATGATGAAGTAATGCAGCAGCTAATGGATGGAAATGCCTTCAGCGTATTATAATTCACTTGATAATTGTTTGCAGAGTTGGGATGTTGGGTAATGACCCGTGAACAGCACTTACCTGCTGTGGAGGTCAGTGATGAAGCGACGTGCAATACAAGGTATGATTGAAGGGGTACCTGAAAGCATCTGTCTAAAGGTAAAGCAACAAACACAGGTTTGGCAGAACACTCATTGTGAACTTTGAGGCGCTTCTTGAGCGTGGATGGAGGAGGAGGTCTCTGGTAGTTGCTCCTAGAAGCCCGTTGCCACTCCTGCAGTCTGTCTAGGACTTGCCGTAGCTGTGCTGTCAGCCTGACTCGGTGAGATGTGTCCGGTGTCATCAGCATGTTGGTGGCAATGAAACTTAAGCTGCTTCATTTGCTCTCCTTCCCGCAGATGATTGTGGTTCCCCTTGTGAGTGTTTGGAGCAGATGGTGAGTTGCTCTTTCCTGTAGAACCCCTTTAAAGATGAGATCCCTCGTGAACACTTGTCTTTCTGAAGTTAGCATGGCTTAAATTTCTGGATATAGAACAAAAGCTGCTCAACGTTTCTGAGGTTTAGAGCAGACCTGTACAACACCTAGCCTTGAATTTAGCAGATGAGGCAGGAAGGTGTTTGCAGCCGTTAACTGGGGCTAGTACAGCTTCTCCACAGCGTGCTCAGTTGTTTTAAAAAGTGGAGCTGAGTAGAAGAAAAGAAACGGTGTTCTGCAAGGGGACATCTCCGAGCAGGATTTGCCGACTCAAAAGCTGTGCCATGACTTGTCCAATTGTAAATACAAGCTACAGGGGAGCCGTGGGAGATCAAGTACAGCACCTTCTGATAAAATCTGCCCATCCATCACCTCTTCCTTGTATTTTAGTCTTTAATCCTTTTCGCTTGTAACTCATGGAATTAGCAGTGGTAGCAACTGGTCTGTCTGGCCTTGACCACAGCAAAGGGAGCTAAATCCGTTACTAACCATCCAACACAGTCCTAAGTGTGAGGTAATAAAAACCACTGGATCCACCTCCTAACCAGAGATGACAAAGCCAGGAGTAGTTCAAGAGGAGCGGAACATAGCCTGCCTCAGTGGCATCTTCTTTTAGTAATCTTTGTCCTGTGCTTTTATGGCCACCCCCAGCAGAGTGTGTCCGACTTTTGTTAGGTTTGATGGTTTCTTACAGATGCTGTCGCTGTCTCTCCGGCTCCTACGCCTTGCTGTCAGTACGTTACAAATGGGTTTGGATAGCATCTGCCAGAAGAGGGTTAATAGTCAGGGGGAAAATAATGTAGAAAACCAGATTGTAAGAAATATGTGCAGCTGATGGAAATGTCACGAGCGCAGAACCTGTCTGGGATTCGTAGATTGTCCGGAGTTATTCCCTTTCCCATCTAACATCCTCCAAAGGGAATGCTGACAGCTGAGAGGGGAGTCCTGCGCCTTAACGTATTCCTGTAGTTTTTATTACACAGGGGTTACAATAATTCAACCCTTTGCTAAAGCTTCTAGCAGGAGAACTGTCCTATTCTGTAATCTGGAAGGGGAGTCTCCTGCCTTTTGAGCTCTGGAAGTTGGCAGGGATTAAACTGAGAAGCGGGCCGGGAAGCTGTCTATCTCCTTCAGTTAGCAAAAACCTCCTGTTTCAGTACCCCAAAGCTGAACCATTAGTCAGGCATTCCTGTTGGGAGAGCTGACAGGAAATAATATGATGTACAATCTGGGGTATGTCTGCAACATAAAAGGAAGCGGGGGGAAGTAATTTGCTGGTTGGGTACTTCTGGTCCTGGATTAGTTTATTTTGCTTGTGAACTGCCCAGTGACCGAAGCGATCTGATATGTGATTGCTTTAAATTGCTTAAATTGGGCAAATGATTTCTGCTTTTGGTGTCCCTTTAGGTTTTTAGCTTATGTTTCAGTTCTCTGAAAATTGAGATGCCAGCTTGTACTTCCAATCTGGATAACTTTGAATTTGGGTAACTTTCCAGCCATCAGCCTTAGGCAAAACTGGTGCTTCGAGCAAAGCAGCTCAAACACTTCCTTTTATCTGTAGTGTGCTAATGACTGTGGCATTTTGGGGCCAAACATGAGCAGCACAAGCCAAATAACTGAGGCTCGTACTCCATGTGTGTGGCTGGTTTACCTTAATTCTGATTAGCGAATTAATTTTTATGTCAGCTGGCATCCCAGATGGAGAAGGGAGCAGGTAGCGCAGTCATGCCTTGAGTAGAACTGTCGTATTTGGTTTGCTAGGAGGAAAGAGTTGGTGGCCCAAGTGACTTATTTCCCAGAAAGGGCTAAAAATAGGGAGAAGCTGCTGCTGCAGTAGCACTGAACTACCTCAGCTGGTTTCTCTTGGTTCAGGAGTTAGCTCAGAGTAGGGCTGATACAGAAATACATTACAGAAGTGAAACCAGCCCACTTTTCTTTTTGAAGAAACTGCCTAACTCTGCTTATGCTCTGCAGTAACACAGTGAAATGAGCAGGAGCTATCAGAACAAAGCTGCGGGGACCGGGGAGTGAGATCTGTGGGGTTTTGTGATAAACAGGAGCCAATTCCTGCTGACTGTCGGGCTGGGAGCTTTCAATGAAATCTTTCACCTCCTTTCAAGTGGAACGGCTCAGTCTCAAACGGGTTTGTGTAAACCCTCTTCGAGCCCCTGTGGTACAGGTGAAGCCTGAGGTAACTAGCAACTTGTTGAAGGTTGTTGAAACTTGTGACTAAAGCCTGGGAGTTTCTGCAAGCGTATTTCGCAGAACGAATCCGTAAAGAGTCTGTTGTAGAAAGTGCAGAGTAGTTGTAGGTAGTAACTCCTTGGATTGCTGGTGTCTGTTGGAACGAGAAAAGGAGCGCGGCTTCTGTGAAGTGTTACTGGCTCTGCTGGTGGCACTGGTGTCTGCAAGGCTGTAGGTGTACATCTGAGCTTGTAATAACCTCATTTATCAGGTGACAGTTCTGTGCAAATTCTAAGGCAGCCGTGGTGTGGTTTTTTACCTCCGGCTGGCAGAGCGTGTTTGGGTGTCACAAGCTGCAGGAGATGTAGTTTCTTTTCTTGCTTGCAAGTTTTGCATAGTCCTGGGTCAGCTCCTGTGGCCTGATGGGGCCAGGGGACCGCCCAGGGGCACCTGCCACTCCTGCACCACATCCCCCTCATCTGAAGGAGCTGAGGGGGGATTATGGGACATGGAGAGTGGAATCGGAAGGAAGTTCAGCGTTGTGCCTGGTTCAATTTGTGCAGTTTGTGTACCTATAGTAACTTCCGGGGGGGGGTTATTTGTCTTTTTGGCACGGAGTGACATCTGCCCATCCACAGCCTTTAAACAATCCTCCTTACAGTCGGAAGGAGTGGAAGTGTTCAGCCGTGCCTCTGGGCAACTACACGTTTGGGCAACTACACGTTTGTGCAACTACACGTTTGTACAGCCGATTGCTTTTTTTTTTTTCCCCAGCACTATTTAATCTTATTTGAGCCTCAACACCGAGTGCCTGGATGACCTGTGGCTGTCCAGAGAGGGTTTCTCTTTTAGAAATAAGCGGAGTAGAACATGAGAGACTTGAGAAGAGCTGATGCAGGCAAAGAAAGCTAAGTAAACAGAACTACTCCTATAGATATACTCATACCATTTTTCCCTGTGGTAGTGCCATGGGAACGCTACAGCAGATGCTTAAGTGGAGATTCTAGATAGCCAAACATCTTCAGAGGAAACTTATTAAGGAGCTTTCATCTAAGCTAATATTTTTCAGTCTTTGAGATTCCTATGATCTCTAAATCCTTCAGTGACTTGAGCTGTAATAAAACTTCATTTAGAATTTCTGTCTGCACTCCCTACTCCTCCACAGGAGCTCTGGGCTGGATGAAACAGAGGAATGATGGAAAACGGCCTCATATCAAGTAAACACTAAGCTCATTAAGTCCTGCAACCTCAAAGAGCTTGGCTTGAGAGCAGCCCAGACTGGGAGACAGCCTGTCTAATCACCTTCTCAGTGAGCAGGGGTTTATAAGCCTCTCCATGTCTAAAGGCAAGAATTCTGTAGAAGTGTTTTGTCTGGAGGTCTGTTAAGAAACCACGTCTTCAATTTTACCAGAAAGTGGACATCCAGAACAGGGGAAGTTAAGGGAAGTAGGTTGGGTCAGCTGTAGGAGGTGATATATCTCCCGAGGCCCCAAAAAACACCTTCTTGGTTGTGTGGAGGCTTTGTGGGATTTTTAAGTGCCACTAATAACACTTCACTCTCCAAATCACAGTAGCAGTCCATCCCTGGGAGCGTTCACCCTTCTGTAAAATCAGGGAACTGTGTGCTGCTGGTTTTGACACCTTGGATGTGGTTCCTCTCGCTTTGTAAGTACCTACAGCCACTCGGTGGGCTCTGGAGGGCTGGAACTAAAGGGTGTCCTTGGCCGCAGATGTGGTTTTTGAAACCTCACTTCACCTACAGTGGAAAAAACAGAAGCAAGAGGTACTGGTAGAATTACCTGCTCAGTTCTGGGGCAGGACATACCAGATGTAGCCCAGTGCCACAAGGTACCACTTTGCTCTGTAAGCTGTGCCCTTTGTGTTGCCTTTTGACTGCGGCAGCCCGGATTTATGCTGGATTAAAGTGACCGTATTGCCACAGATTTAGGGACAGAAATACAGCAGAATTTGTCTTTATTGCAGTGCTTTAAGAAATCTGCTGGCCAGCCATTTAATTCCTGAAATGCTCTGCAAGAAAACTGAAGAGTCCTACTGCTCAGCCTTGCTTCTACCTCTTTGATACCAGAAAAGCAGTTAGGATGTGATTGGATAATTTGGGTTTTCTGTGTCCAAGCCCCTTTAAGAGCCTCTGCCTTGAACAGTTTTGCTCATGTCTTTTTACAGCTGTTACTGAAGATACTGGTATAAAAATGATCAGTCCGAGTTGTTTTGGTTAATCCACAAACCCCTGCAAATGCAGCTACACCTTCACTCCGGGTAGTGTGTTTCCAAACTGTTGTACTGTAAAACACTTCCTCTGGGGTTGCAGCTTTAGTGGTGATTTTCAGCATCGTCTTCCCCTGGGCTTCTCTGCCTGTTAAGCTACTCCAGCTGGCAGAGGAGGACAGAGCACTTCCGTGGGTGTTCCCACGATTTGCAGGCGAGGAGCACAACCTTGCAACCGTGTGCCAGCTTTCCTTCCTTGTCCAAAGAGATAGTGGGAGGTAAAGACAATGCTTGGTAAGAAGGATGCACTGCTGGAGCTCACCAGGCGTAGGCCATCCAAACAGCATGTTCCTCTGAAAGATTAGTAGCCAAAAGTGAGTTTTCTCTTTAGCATCTAATGAAGACAAGTTAAAAAGAAAAAAAAAAAAATCACTATCTTGGCTGTTGCTTTTGTGCATGAATAGGTGATAGTCATGAAATCAGAGACTGGTGGGGGCTGGAAGGGACCTCTGGAGATCAGCGAGTCCAACCCCCCTGCCAGAGCAGGGTCACCCAGGGCAGCCCACACAGCAACAGAGCCAGGTGGGGTTGGAATCTCTGCAGAGCAGGAGACTCCACAACCTCCCTGGGCAGTTCAGTGATCAATCTGAGGTTGCTTTCCAAGATAAATTCACTCCAGACTCATTTCAGCCGAGGATTTCCTTGTCAGGTTATTTAAGTATTTAAAGAGCATGGGGAGGGGGTTATGTGTGTTTGAATGTGTCCTTTAGTGACAACTGTCATAACCTTCTGGTCTTGGTGTCAGTGCATCCTGCTTTTCAGGCTGAAGGCTCAGCTCTTTGGGAGATCATTGCAGATATCTGGGATTTGATGCCTAACTGTCTGTAGAGCTGGAATATGGTGCACAGATGACATCCAGTAACCTGAACTGGATGAGAAATAAACATATAATCTCCCCAGACCAGACTGGCTGACTTGCTGGCTGTAAAATATTTATCTTTTGCTAGTGAAGGGGTAGCAGATTTTTAAGAAGAGCTTTCATAAAGGATGTCCACTGAACCGAGTGCTCCCTCCTTTCCTCATCACTGGGCTATCGCTTAATTGCAGGAAACTTTGCTTCCTGTTTCTCCCTGACCTGGGGGCTGCCTCTTGGATGATGTGATAAAGTAACTGCTCTAGTTTTGAAGCCTTTCTTAATTAAAACTTTTGGAGCTTGGCAGAACACGGGAGGGAGAAAATAAAGCTATACAACGAGCTTATGGTGTCTGGAAATCACAAAGAGAAAAGGGGGGGAGGGAGGGAAGCAGTGCAAACAAACTGGCCATGCTTCAGCTGCTGGGTGACCTGCAGATCAAAGGAACTGGGGATGTTGGGTGCTGTCAGGCTTGCAGGAAAGTGTCTGTATCTGTTGGTGAGAAGGAGAGCTAAGGGTTATGTCAAGAACTCTGTTCAGCTCATCGAGTGTCTGGGGTAATATCTCTTGCACGTTTTCCGGCTCTAAAGTGAAGTTTAAGGTTGGGGTTTTGTGTCCTAACTGACTGTGAGACCAGCTGCAATAAGCCCTTTGGTGGGGTCCATTGCTGTGATTTCTTGAAATTAAAGTTGCTGGTTTCTCAAATACAAGCAGCTTGTGGTGTGTATTTCATAGCAAGAAAGAAAAAATGGAGCACAGTTTGTGTGCCTGTTTCCTTCTGAAAGCTGAAGGAGGGAGAGAGAGCTTCACATTGGAACAGGATTTGTCTTGGGCACTCGTTATCTCAAGCTGAATGGCACAATACAATGAGGAAGCATTAAAACTGCTTTGGGAGAAGGAACTTTCAGTTCCCTAACTCGGATTGTTACTGAGATAACCTGCAAAAATAATGCATTAAGCATTCACACAAACTTTGGTTGTGTTGGTTTTGGGGAGGTAAGGGCTGGACTCCATCCACAGCACGGCGTTAAATGGGCGGCGTGACACCAGTTCAAGCTGTGTTCTGAAATCCATAGTCTAAAACTCTTTTTGCAATACCAGCTCAGTACGTCATCACGTGGTACTGAACTTTACTGAAATCTCTTTGTATTAATACAAAACGTGCTGCTGCTTCGACCTAGCAAGTGTCGGAGGAGCCGGCAAGCGCTGCCGTTCCTGCGCGTGCGTGGACGGGATGCGCTCCCGGTACGTGTTGTGACGGACGGATGTTCTTGTTTCTGCAGAGTGACCAGCAGCTGGATTGTGCCTTGGATTTGATGAGGCGTCTGCCTCCGCAGCAGATAGAGAAGAATCTCAGTGACCTCATTGACTTGGTGAGTACTGGATGCGCTGGCTGAGTCTTGGGTGTAGCGAAGCTCTGGTATGTAAGAATATTTTCTGAAGCATTTTGGAGGTGTGGTGATTTGTTTCTTGTCTTGTCTTCTGGCAACGTTGAAGAATACAGCAATTGCCCAAACAATGTCAGGAATCTGTTTACTGTGTATGCACGGACACCCTTTCAGATGAAGGGTCATTAGCAGCTTTCTTGATGAAGTCATCACTGGCTCGGAGGCTGCTGTTTAGTAGGAGTAATTTGGAGCAGTTTGTACAAGACCGATGGGTGCCCTGGTTGGTTCGTGAATATTGTTTCCTGAGCTTCCCTGCCTGTCTGGAGTTTGAGGCAGGACTGGTGTGGAGGGTGCAGTGGATTTGCTGTGGTACGCACTTCGAAGATGCTGCTGAGACAGAATATGTCAGAACATGGCTTCTGGGGAACCCAGATCTCTTTATAATTTGTGCTCTATCAGATATTCTTCAGTCCAGTGAGTAGCCAAAGAGGAAAAAAAAAAAAAGGTGCAACAATCTTGTGCCCGATTACCTGCTTGCCCCTGAAACATTTGTTTTCCTTCTCTAAACTGCCAGTGAAAAAACCAGACTGAAGGAGGATTAAATTGTGTCCAAGCTGTTTGTCATCTCCGTGTGCAGAGCCGCTGGTTACCAGCTAAAAGTGTAGCTGAGAAGGTCTGTTCCTAAGCGGTACTGAAACAGCTGTTAGCGAACTCGGGAGGAGTCCCATGGTCAAAAAGCTGCAGCTGACTTCAATTTTTCACTCTATTTAAATGCAGCTTTTAGTTACATAAGCCAAGGTACAGGTAAGAAAACTCTGTGGGTCAGGAAAGAAATTACTCCCTGCAGGAAGGGATTATTTCTTCCTTGGAACCATTGAATAATTGGCCACATCTGTGCCACCAAAACTCTTGGCAACCTAAAGCATCATTTTTTGTGGCTGTTGCTGGAGGTAGGGTGCAGAATGACTAAATCCTTGGTACGATCTGGTGCGACACGGTTGGATTTCTGATGAAATTTGGAGAACTGGGGGGCTATTGGGGTTTGAGCAGCTCCGAGGACTGTTCCAAACAATGAGTTGTTCGGGGAGCTGTGGTAAGCTTGTCTTAATTGGTATGAGGTTTGGGTTTTTTTAATGACTCAGAAAATTGCTGGTTACCTCTAAATGTTGGAATTACTTTTGGATGGTGCTCATTAGTGCTCTACATGCTTTCCATCAGCAACACGCTCACTGGGCTTCTTTTCATATTGAAAGCATAACATGAAACAGACCAGTCTGAATGATGCCTGTTAGAGGGAGGGTCTGTGCAATTCCCACACTAGTCACTGTAATCCCTTCCCGAGGGCAGAGATGAAATAATTAGTTAAATCCAGTATGATTTCCGTATTGTTGAGACATCTGTAGACCTCTTCTGCAACCACTCCCAGCCTGCCCACTACAAGACTGAAGCCCACGCTCCGGTTTCGACAAGAGCAGTAAATGCACAGCCACCTCTAATGGTTCCAAAAACATCATAGGCCAGACTCGAGCAAATAGGGTTCTGACCTTTTCTGCCAAGTTTCATCCAAACCTTTAGAGCTGACATTTTTATTCGGTTTCCTGTACCATTACCAGACAATAACTTCCTTGAAGTAAAAGGTCAGACACCGAATGCATGACGAATGTGAGCAGGTTTGTGAAATTAGTGATAGAATTATGAAAGATGGCACCTTGACTTTTGCTTCCTCTGGGCTTGGTTGCCTTGCTCTGTTACTCTGCTGCACTGGGGGGGATATGAAGCAGAGCCCAGAGTCTGTTTTGGTCTGAAGCGTGGCTTATTGCTTGAAGTCTGCTGGTAGCTCAGCTTCTCGTAGCTGTTTTAGAGAAGGTGAGCTCTGGGCTGCTGAATGTAGCTACTGGTTTGATGCTTGCTTAAGATCCATTGACAGGAGATGAAGATGAGAGGACTTAGGAATAGCTTTGGATGTAAACAGTTTTCCAGTCCCAACTGACACCTGCTTCCTAGGCTGGGGAGGGACAGCCACAGAATGTTCAGGGATGGGAGGGACCTCGAAAGATCATAAAGTCCAACCCCCCTGCCAGAGCAGGGTCACCCAGGGCAGCCCACACAGCAACAGAGCCAGGTGGGTTTTGAAAGTCTCCAGAGCAGGAGACTCCACAGCCTCTCTGGGCAGCCTGTTCCAGGCTCTTGTCACCCTCACCATGAAGAAGTTTCTCTCTACGTGTACTTGGAACCTCCCACGTTCCAGGTTGCACCCACTGCCCCGTGTCCTGTCATTGGCCATCCCTGAGCAGAGCCTGGCTCCATCCTCCAGACACTTGCCCTTTACATCTTTATAAACATTGATGAGGTCACTCCTCCTAACTGCACCAAGTTCTCTCCCTGAGGTCCCTCTTCCTGCATCAAAGCCTTGTTCTGCTGCTGCTTGGTGCCAACAGGAGCACACGGAACATGTTCCGGGCCGTACGTTACTGCCCCCAAGTGTTGAGCTGACAAGGGCGAGGGTCCAAACTTGAACACGAAGTAAAAGGGTGGGTGAAAGAAGAGAATTTTTGGGTCACTGGCCCTCATCAGACCAGACACTTTTCATTCATTAGCAAAACAGTTTGTGGTTTGCCCTTTTACCACATCTGTTGTTGCATTTTTTCAGACTGCCGAGTCTTCAATTAGAGTTCATTAGAGACCTTGTCAATCACAGGTCTCTAGAAGTCCTGCCTGAAAGAAGCTGTGCGTGGTGCTGGTAATGTGCCTTGGCATGGAATGCTCTGGTTGGAATTCAATTAGCCATTATTTGTAAATAGACTACTCGGAGGCTGTCAAAATGTGCAAGAGGACTTGTAAATCTCAACAGAAAGCGTTTAGTGTAGGCACGTACCTTTTTAAGGACAACTCATTTAAATTAGAATAATTTTCCGTGTAGCTTCTTTGGAAAGTGGAGGAACTTGAAGCCTTGGAGCATCTACCCATCAGCTGAGTCTGAGCTATGAAGCAGCTCCCATAAGAGGAGCGCTGAAGGCGGTTGTAGTGCTCTCCCATGGATTTGTCAGGAGGATACACGGAGTGATAGCGCTCGTAGCGTTAATGGAGCTCTTACTTGTGTAGCATCAATACTGTCACACCTCCCTGGTGCCTCCCGTTCCGACCTAGACGATTCTCTTGATTCTTTGGTCATCCAGAGGTTGCTGCTGTTGTTACGCTGTGGTTCTTGTAGAAGTCTGTTGTGAGCCACATCTGTTCTCATCGCTTGCTGAAAGGAGAATATTTAAGGATATGTTCTGAATGGAAATGTTTATTGACATCAGATCTGAGAGATCTTGTTTTGGTTGATGGAAGTGACACTGAGGAAGCTGGTAGAGCTCCCTTCGGAGTGGCTGAATGAGTTATACTGAAAGATTGGAACAATCTGAGAGACACGTCCTCCTGCTCCCCTTCCTTTAAGAGAAGTTGTACAGTAAGTCACTCCCTGGGTGCTTTTAGCTGTGTTCTTCCAATAGAGAACCTGAAGAAGGCGTCAGCTTTCAGGCCATCCTGCTGTGGAGGGTCTCCTCCTCCTCGGACACTTTGGCAGCACACGCAGCACGGTGTGTGGGGGATGGAATCACAGAATGCCCTGGGTTGGAAGGGACCTCCAAAGCTCATCTAGTCCAACCCTCCTACAGTGAGCAGGGGCATCCTCGACTAGAGCACGGTCAGGCTTGATGGGGCTCTAAGCAACCTGCCCTAGGTAGAGATGGTCCAGGTCCCTTCCAGCCTAAAATACTCTATGATTCTAGAGCAGGTTTCTCAGAGCCTTGTGAAGCCTGACCTTGAATGTCTCCAGGGATGGGGTTTCTACCACCTCCCTGGGCCACCCTCAGGGTAAAGAACTTCTTCCTAATGTCCATTCTAAATCTACGCTTCTCTAGTTTAAAACCATTCCCCGTCATTCTGTTACCATAAGCCCTTGTAAAAAGTCCTTCCCCAGGTTTTCAGAAGGCTCCCTTCAGATACTGGAAGGCCTCAAGAAGGTCTCCCTGGAACCTTTTCTGCTCCTGGCTGAACAGCCCCAACTCCCTCAGCCTGTCCTCATAGCAGAGATGCTCCAGCCCTCTGAGCATCTTC
>JAAGNO010026012.1:6049-20639 GCA_033439905.1 Ceryle rudis
AAATTAAAAAAAAAGAAAAAATGTTTGGTTTTTAAAAAAAAAAAAAAAAAAAAAAAAATTATTCCAAAGAAAAAAAGGAAAAAAAAAAAAAAAAAAAAAAAAAAAAAAAAAAAAAAAGACTGAATTACTGAATTTAAGTGGGTTTTTCATTACTGAGAACTAGACATCCACATATCAGAAGTGAGAGTTAGAACAATGTACTACAATGATGTCCTTTAGAAGCTGTGAGGATAAAGCAAAACAGTATTTAAAGACATCATGAAATGATGGTTGCAAATCTTGATGCTACAATGTCTAGGTGATACGTCTACACCTTCTGAGAAATACAGTAGTAGGAATGAGGAAGAAATTTAAAGCACAGGGCCTACAATCAGCTGTATTATAAGTACTGGAAGACTGTAATCAAATCCCCCCAGGGTTCTGTTGTGTAAGTTCAATGAACATAATTCCTTCAACCTTTCTTCATACATCATTTTCTACAACCCTTTAGTCATATCAGTCGCGATTCGAAAAATTCTGTCAAGTTTTTCAACTTCTTTCTTGAGCTGGGAGAACTAAAATCTGACACAATAGTAAGTGTAGTTTAACAACTGTAGAATAAAGTGGGGATAATTACATCCCCTGATCTACTGACTATACTGTTGTCAATGCAGCTCAGAACATGATTTTACTTTGTTGCTCCAGTGGCACACTGACAATTCATGGGGTTTTTATACGATCTATGTGTAACAAAACTAAGTGAAATGTCACCTGTCAATAGATAAACTTCTGGCAAAAAAAGTTGGCTTTTTAAGAAGTTTTTTTGAAGTACATATTCCTAAATTTCATCACTGATTGGAATATTAGTCAAACATCTCTAATCTAGAAGTCTAGAAATCAAAAGTTTGTTTAAACATTGTCCCTCTGCACCACTTGCAAAGCAGACATTTATAATTATACATAGATTACACTTTCTCTAACCAATGAACATATGCAGGGAAAATCTCTTCTTTTCCTGCCAGTAATATATGTTTGAAAGTACTGCTTAATGCATCAAGAAATGGGAAAGCTTTGTTAAGAACTGAGAACTGTAAATCATAATGTGATACTTATTTTCTTCTGAAGTACTTTGTAACAGCTAGGTGAAGAACTCCTTATGATTAATTTCTCTAGCAGTATTACTTATTTTTGTTAACAAATATTTCATGAACAAATCGTATTTTTTATCTTTATACACAATTTTAAGTCTATACAAATATTTTAGCAAGTTATATCTCAGCTCCAAACTTTTTGATGACAGGTTTTCTTACCTGTCAATTATTTGTCTCCTATTTGCTGTGGCAGATAACATGAGTCACAAAGCATTTTGCTTGTCCTCTTGACTGGCTAAGTTAAGCATCTGAAATAATGACTGTTATTTACTGCTGCATATTTCCATCATCTGATATGTTTGAAAGTCCCCCCCCATAAAGTATAACTAGACTCCAATCAGATGGCAATAAAGATTTTTGACACCTACAATGATCATGGGCAACACCTGATACTTTTTCTTCACAAGTACAAAACAAATCCCATTCACGTGTAGTAAACAAATATTGATTGATAAAATATTGCTATTTAAATATTCAGCAAAGAAAATTTAATTACAAGTCAAAACAAATACAACATTTTTATGAAGCATGTTGGTCCAACTTGGGAAAACATATACCCATTTCAATACCATACTGAAGAATCTTATTTTAATTCATAGGAGACTATATATTGAAACAACTGTGCTCAAAAAAAAAAAAAAAATCAAACCAACCAACCAACCAAACAAGTAGTTTATATTAGTACAGGCTGGTCTCTCACATTAAGGAGGTTGCTGGGGACTTTTTTATTAGCTTGACAATAAAGACTCTTTTTATTTGCTTTTTACATTAAGCCCAAAGTCCTGAAAATAATATCTAAATGTTAATTAAATTCATCTGAGGAAAAATCTCTTGCAATGATTTTGAAACATATGTGTAAAGGAATGCAACAATTTTTGTTGGAGGCACTATTGCAACAAGATTCCAGAAGACTTTGACTCCCAGTGCTGCTGGATTGCCAGATGACCATTAAAGAAAGTGTAACTGATAGAGGACCTTTCGAGTTTTACTTGTAGTATTAACCCCAGCATACATTTAACTCTTTCAACGTCAAGACAGCATATCTGCCATGGCAGAGGCTTGTGGCAGATGCAACCACCCTTATAAAGACGTGACAAAGACTGAGACTTGCAAAAACCCAATAAAGATTGTGGCATTATGTCCATTAAAACCTGATTACTTTGTTTCAGGCTCTTACCTTGTTTTTTCCATGGCTTGATGACAACAAATTAGGATTGATGATAATTCGGACATGACTAAGTTATAAATGGAGCCCCACCAGAGAGCTGATTTAAGTTGGCCCTCCTCAGAGAAGAGAGTCTGCAGTCTCCCCTTGGATCAGGACACTGTCCAAAGAAATTTTCCAGGACTGAGTGAGCCCTCACCCCCTCTTTGCTGCATGTATACATCTTATGGATATATCTTTGAGTGAGAACTTGCCTCCCTTCAGGTCTTCATCTTTATAAAAAGGAATATTCACAAAACTTAGGAATTAGTTGTGTAGCATTATATTTCTGCCTGAGATCTGAACTTGTCATTTTGGTCTATCAGAGTGCTGAGTAATTTTTGATTGGAATAAATCTGCATTTTAGGTAGCCACTGCTGTCTGTTTGTGGGTGCAACAAGGCTCATTCAATAAAACACTCATGAGATCCGGTCAATCTTTAACATATTTATGTAAACAATTGTTGGAAAACCTTCGCTACTTAAAAACAATTAGCTAGTCCTTTTGGGAGGATTAAACTTTCTTCTTTTTGTTTTAGCTTAGAATAAAAGTATTCCACTTTTATTTCCATACATGCATTACTCATTGCATATTGGAAAACATATATTAATTCCTTTTGGCTACCATGTAAAGTTCTTAAGCACATCTCTTTAAATACATGATGTTTTTGGTTTAGTCAGTCTCTCATGTTCAAAAAAAAAAGTTTTATACATGAACTGAATTTGTTTAACATCTTCAATGTACACATACACACAGATGCACACGCTGAAGTAAATTTGGGACAATACTCTTCTTCAGATTTTATGAAATATGTGTCTTAGCCTATGCTGTATCAAACCTCTGCAAAACACAAGTAACAAAATATTGAGTACCTTAGCTCATTGTTGACTTATTTGTTGTGTAACCTTGGATCTGACTGGTGTGAAATGAACAATGAAAAAAAAAAAAAATGTTATGAGAAGCCAGCTCAGGAGCTTCCTTACCTTCACTCGGGAGCTTTATTTAAGCTCAAGCCCTGAGCCCAGAGTATTTGCCCAATATCTGACTTGTGGTATTTCTCACTATGTTATGTATGTATGATCTAGCACACTTATTATAGATCTTCTGCTCAGTCTTGTTTATGTGAAAAACAGTCAGGTAAACAGCTTGTCTGTCCTATTTAACAGTAAAGGAATGCAAATGGCAGAAAATTAATGTCGTGTTGCTTGTTCCTTTTTACTAGTGTTTTATTTTAAAGTATTGGCAATTGAACAATACTTTTTTTTTTTTTTTTCCCCTGGATTGTCTAACATATGCTATAATTTTCTTAGGGGTTTTCAAGACCTATCTGGATCAAACCCTGCATAACATAGTCCAGCCTCATTCCTGACCCTTCTTTGAGCAAGAGATTGAACTAGATACCTGCTGAAGTCCCTTCCAACCTAAATCATCTTGTAATCCTATTGATAATAACAGGTCAAACTATCTAGCTATTTTATCTCAGCGACATTCAGGGTCCCAGTATGACTCTCTTTTCTCTCATCACTGTGACTTGTTACAACAATCAGTTGGATCCTTATGAATGACAGACATACTGTGTTTTTTCCCTCTCTTGCCCTCTGCTTATTTCTTCCCTAGGTGAGTGATTCAACACTCAAAGAACAAAGACTGTAGGATTTTTTTTTTTTTTTTTAAATAACAAACCCCAACAACAAACAAAATAAGAAAATAAGATCCCCACATATCCAGACACCACTCTAAAGCAAACTCCTTGCTGTACAGATCAACAGTTCAGTTTGATAACCACATGTACTGGAAATGTGGTCCGTACTCTCTTAGGCAAACTGTCAAATTCTGCTGAGGTGATAGACAATAAAAGTGACAATAAACTGATGCTCCTTCTACATTGTCAACTTAGACGTAAGCACAAGCCTCTGAAAACACAGACTAGAGAGGCTGGTTGGTTTTTTTTTTCCTTTTACCCTAGACAAAGTGTGGGAAAAATAAAGCAGGCATTAATATATTCTTCTTAAAAAGGATGGGCAGTAAATACAGCTTCTGTTCTACACATGGATAGATTGTGCTCATACAGATTAAATTAATAATAAACTAATACCAAATGCTGTATAAACAAAAGGTCTCCTTACTTCCTGACAACCAATTTTCTCTCTCTAGATAGTACATTTAAAGATACTAACTGCAAATAAACAGGTTAATTTATTGTATTCATAGTATGAAAAAGAAATTAGCAGGTATTTCTAAGAAGATTTCCCAATAGAATTCATAGTATGTTAAGAAATAATTCCACTCCAACATATTAGATATCAGAATATCACTGCATTTTAAATATATTTGAAACCCAGATTATCTTCAACAATATATAGTTGCTTAGACTTCTAATTACATGAAAATATGTTTTTAGGGAATTTTTCCATTACCAAACTGGATAAGATCCATCAAGAGCATAGTATTATATAAAAAAAAAAATTAAAAATCTACTTCATGTGATATCTATATTATGACACAAAACTATCAATTTTTAAGATACACTTCCGTTCATGTTAATATTATCATTAAAAAGAACAGAAAAAAAACCCTGTGGTCACCTTGGCTAACAAATATGTGTTTATACTAATGTTAGCAACATACATGTTTAATGTCTGAAATGCACCAGAAGGGTACTGACAAAATGGTGAAAGATGCTAAATACTGTTGTCATAAGGACTTTAAGATCTTTCTGTTTTGCAACCAAATGGAAAAGAAGGAAAAAAACAAACAACCAAACAGAAAACCAAACAGATTATGAGTTTCCAGTAGAATGAAACCCCTGAATTTTTAAATTAGCTGTTTAATTCATGTAGTTTTCTGGACTGTGTTACTACGATAGCCAACCCAAAGGATCTTTTCTCACTGTCTTGCACAAATGTGTCACAAATTGAAACCTAAGGAAAACAGATTTCAAAAATGGTCCTAAGACAAGGTCGACTTTTACTCACACAGTGGCTGCATGGTATCTGCTGTTTGTTTGCTCTCCCTGGGTGTTAATGTTGTGAAAGTACCAGTACTAGGGAATTCCTTTACATAGTTCCAGTTTTAACTACAGTGGCACTTCCTGTCTTTGAAACCTTCTTGGTCCTTTCTTGAGCATAAGCTGTTGGGCTTTGATAACACATTATACACCTAGGGAAGAAAATAAGGGATAGTATCTTTAAAGGAAGTTACTTCTAGCACTTAATGGATAACTATTGCAATGAAATGACTCAATGGGAGAAATGTACTGTATCAAGTCTTATATGTTCCTGCTCAGCAGCTTCCTGTGAATGCCACCTGCATATTAATTATGGTACAGTGCTCACCTTGGTTTAATATTCTGCTTCTTTTAAAGAAAATGAAAGAGAGGAACAGAATGTGAGAAGAGTTTTAAGTTATTCAGAACAAAACTACAGAAACTTGCTCTAGACCTGGCGGGTCTATACTGACTAATGACAAGAGTGAGAAAACTGTAAAAGAACAGATTAGCAAATCCCTTGTTGCAGACTTCTTCATCCAAATTAAGACAACTTCTTGAGCAGCTTTTTCAAGGAGAATTCAAGGAGACAGAGAGAGAAACTACATATAGGTAGTAAGTGCATTCAAGTAAGACAGTTTCTGGGGTTTAGGGGATTTTTAGCTTTCTGCTTGTGGAAACATTGTGGCAGCTGTTTTGCCTCTGCAGATGTTTAGCAGTCACAAGAAATCAAATTGTTTTCAATAAGAGAGCAAAGAGAGCTTTCACAGAACAAGGAATTGAGAGGTGGAAGAAACATGTTTGAGAACATGAAGGGTTCAGGAGTCCACAGGGAAAAAGAGTTTGAAATCACAAATACCATAGATGTAATTCCAATTCTTGAAGGAAATACCCTGAAAGTTGCAAAATACATTCGAAACAAGTATGGTGTCTACACTGGAATTTTTACATTCCCTAGTTAAAACAAGCTAAAAAAGACAGGGAAAATGTAAAGTAGATATTAGAACTGAGATGCCAAACTGACAGCCTGATGTCCTGTTCAGAAAGATGTATTTCCCTGTGACCTTTCCAACTTTCAACTCTGCAGACATCAGCTCGTGAAAAAATGCAGTGCTATTTTTGCACATATAAGAAATGCGACCATAACACTTCTGCTCTCTGACAGATCAAGTGCTTCATTTAACTGAAAATTATCAGTCTTTTTTTTCACTGTTTTTTCAATTTTTTTTTTTTTTTTTTTTTACTTTAGAGAAGTAATCTTGGGATGCTAATCCTGAAAATAGTTCTGCATGTTTCTCCTTATTATCAGCCACTGAATGAGGAAGAAGGGGGGAGCGCAGGAGGAAGAAGGAATCATACTTCTACAATAATCATGTAGAAAAAAAAAATGCAAATACCAGTCTTCCAAAGTCTGTGATGGAACAGATAATAATTTATTAATTTATTTAATATAACATTCCATCATTTTCCTAAGGCAAATTGGAACATAAAGTATAGGTAGCTATACATTAAGATACCCTTTATAAAGAACATCCAATTCCCTTTTCATTTGTATGTTTTTTATTCTTTAAACACAGTGTGGGGTTTTTTTTCATGCTGTCATGTCACAAGGAACCCAGAAAAATCTATTTCGGATATACAGGCAGAGGAGCAGGTTCAGTTACCTCTTTCTGACCCTAATCTTGCAGTAACTTTCCAAACACATAAAAAATCTTCACATTGTCAGTGCTGTGCTGTGTGTATTCTTACATTCCAGTATACCATCTACCACACATGTCACATTGTTTTGCTTACTGGTGGAGATCTGAAGGATAGAGTCACGTGATTTCTGAACACTCACAGACTGGCATATTCTTGGAATCTGTGGGTTGATTAAAATAACCATGGGCTGGCAGAACATATGCTATTATTAAATGTGACAGAGAAACCTTAAAGAATCCAGACTAATGTTGGTTTTGGTTTTTTTCCCCATTTAAATTCATCTGCAGTGAGAAAACCTCTATAAACAGGGCGTCCAGTTTCAAATCACCACTCTTCTTCTGCTGAGGACACTAATAATTCAGTTTTCCCCTTTACCACCCACCCCAGTAACACATGTAATAATTGCCCCTCTACACAAGGAATAATATTCTCTGAGTTGTCTGGTGCACTGTAAATGAATGCTTAAAATTTTCCCATAGTTTTTTCTAATTGAAGGGTGTGATAACTCTACACCAGTCCTTTTTATTTTTTTCACTACCAAGGAAGGAGTTTTTAAAACTCAGCGAAACTCCCTGATCCTTAACTCCTCTGCTGAAGGGATTTTTAGCTGCTTTCTCCAACATATGTTTCTCAATTATCATAAAATTATTCTTTTTTAGTAAAAGAGAGAATAAATTTGGTGATTCCACAACCAATTTCATATTATTTTTCACTGTCTGCTGATATCTAATCACAACGAAGTTTGGATAATCCTATTAGTTGCAACTATCAAACAATAAAAACCTTTCTTGAAAGAAAGGGCTTCTTGCCCTCCATCCCAGCTTCCTCTACACAATTGCCAGAATTCAGAAACTTCTTGTATTATGTCTTCATCATCTGAAGTTAATATTAATACTTATCCTTAGTTAGAAAAAGATTTTATTTGATGCTTTGCTTTTTTTATGAAGTGTAATCAAGAACAGTGTGTGTTATTAGGTATGAAATTATTACTGTCTATCAGTAACATTAAAATTCTTCCCACTTACTGACTAGTAGAATATTAATATCCTACCTATGTAGAATGCTTGAGCAAAACATTTTGAAAATTATTCTTAACCTATTTGCCTGGTTTCAACTAGTCCTCATTTTATTACACTTCTTCCCATCCCTAAAACCTGTGTATTGCAATGGTCAAAAAATGATCATTTCTCACTTTTGACAAAGAATGCAAATACATTTCAGAGAGCATTTAACTACTTATTTTTATGTTCTGCACAAAGACAAAAATATTATCAGGAAAACAACCTGCTATCTGTAAGGAAATCACAACTGGAGCATGAAACCCAACAGTAAGGATCAGACTAGTACACAGATACTACATCCACTAGTACTGGATACTTTAACTAGGACACGGGAAAACTAAAATCCAGATAATCCAAGTTATGTTCCAAATTGGTGATCTGGGTAGGAAGCATGTTAAACCCAAAGAATATTAAAAAACTACAGGAAGACTATAAATGAAAAGAAACATTAGGAAAGCTATGGTGTAGTGGAAATTGAAGAGGGTGTACATGGGGAGCAAAAGAGGAACTAGTCTGAGTAGTCTTATCAAGCCGGATAGCCAAAACCAACTGGTAAGATTCTCTTTTGTTCTTCTAGAATGGAAAAACAAGTAGTTCACAATCCAGTGATTAATGAATGGGTCTTATCCTACCTTCAGTCCTCAGACTAGTTCTGTCCAAACTGCAGAGACTGGTGGCCCTACAAAAGTCCTGAAGTAGGAAATGGGAATGGGAGGAGATTAGGATTTAATTTGTTAGACATTTGAGGTAATCAGATTGATTAAAGGTGTTGATCATATGTAGAAAAAGAAGTGCAGTACTAGTTTACTTCTCTTACAGACTGTTAATGATTTTTCAGGATACTTTTGTTCAGACTTAACATTAGAAATGAGATTAGCTATGTCCAAAATTTTTAAGTGGTTTCAGAAAGAATAAAGGTCATTATAAGTATGTATAGAAAACTATCAAAAATCTCATTGGACTCACAACAGAAAGAGGCACACTCATTTGAAATTACTTACATTTCCCTTAATCTGTTTTAGAAATCTTTTTAACAGTTGCTGAACTTTCAGTTTTGCAATCATAAATCCTTTTTACAATTCAGACAAAAAAAAAACCCCAAAACCTATTCACTTGCACTTTTTCTCCTGCTGAGCATAACTGACCTGGAATTATGCTGAGAGGAATAAGACCAGATCTGAGCCTGTTATTCACTTTCTTGAGTTTCATCTCCTTCATTTAAAGTAGGTAGAAAATAAATCCTTTTCAAAGACATAAGTAGTTGCATGACTACATATTTTTAATTTTGAGGGATTTGTAAAGAAATTGAATTTACAGCTCAAAAATACATCCACACATTCATGAAAGTACAGCATTATTCATACTATTGCAAGGGAAAAAAAAAAAGTCTTATGTTATTTCCTATGCAATAAGAATACAGGAGTGCCAAACTTTCAAAGTCTTTATCTGCTGTAAATCAACATAGCTTTTTCGTTGTCAGGCACACTAGAAATCACCAGCTTATATATCTACATAATTTGGATGATGTGAGCTTTGCAAAAAAAAAAAAATCCTCAAAAATCTGTTTTCTAGATTGCTTTGTATCTTGTAACAGAATAGTCAGTGTCAGAAGTAATCTTTAGAATAAAACACGGGGGCTTTAGCTAGGCAGACAGCCTGAATTTGTATGGAAAACTTGTGGAAAATTAATTCTCCATTACAAAGATAAATTTTCATATGTATGAGGACAGCATAGAAGAAGTCCACTTCTTAAATATTTGACATTTAAGACTACTTCTATCCACTTAGCAATTTAGTAACATTGCTGAAGAATATTTTTCAGCTATTAGTCTTTTTCTCTGTTTTTTCTAATTTTTCTCCTCTCTTGAACGTAAAACTTGAAATAACACCAATGTAAAATTCATTTAGAAATAAGAAGGAAAGAGAAACAAACAAGAACATAATGATAATATTTAAGAAATTCCAAATGAACACAAAATAGCCTCCTCTCTTCTAGAGTCAAAAAGCCGTTTAAACTCCATTTCACATAGCCAGCTGGAGGTTACGTTTCCTGGCAGACTATGAAAAAGAAATTAATCAACAGGTATAGATTTGATCCTAAATAGCCTTTCTCTTGAAAGTTTTATCATTCAAGTAATTAATTCAAAAGCAATGAGGACTATATTTAGTTGTGAAATTTTGCAGGACTAGTTGTTGATTGCATCACATCTTGTAGAAAATGAAACACAGGAAATCTCAGTAAAATATTTTCAGGAATGTTGTTCTTTCCCTCTTCCTTTAACTCCCTCTAACAGAAACGAGTATTTTCTTATTTGAAGAACCATCTTCAGTGCATTTGAAGACCATTCAGATAATTAGATCACAGATACAACATGGTATGACTACAGAATAGCATTACCAGCCCTTCCTCCTAAAAATATATGCTCGGATATACGAAATATGAAGTTGAGATAAAAGATTTAACAGTTCTGAAAAACTGCCAGATCTTTTTCACTGAATAAGGTTAGACAGCATAGCTTCTCATTGCAACAACAGAAAACAAATACCGATCCAGTTTCCTAAAAGATCAGTACAACAACTTTTAAAATACCATAAATCTTCTGGAGATTCATGGTATAATTCACAGCTTTAGATTATGGTTTCTACCAGTAATATTAGCAATTGTTGGTTTATTTACTCAGTTCTAACTTATGTGAGGTTAGCTTCTGATATCAGAAATCAGTCTGAATATTCTGTGATACAGGAAATATCTTTAGAATAAGTATTACTAATAATGGCTTCTATATATAGACATAAGATTTCTAGTGATACATTTAAAATGCATGCTTATATAAATACATATAAGATTCTCTAAGACAGATAAACAAAAGCTTGATGTTAAGGCTTTCTTGTACTTTGGCTTGACAAATTAGAAAAAAAAAAAAGCATGTATTTGAGTATATTCAGTAGATTTTGTTTGCTGCTTTTACTTCACTGAACTGAATCAAAAAACTATTATTCTGTGATTACAGATTGTGGCTTATCCACCTTGACTATTGTCAGGTCTCCTTTGTTCTGTCTCATCCTTGTTGTCCATTTACCTAGGTCACATTAAAGATAAGGGTTTTTTCTTTTTCTTTGGGTTTTACTCTGAAGTAGAGTCTTCACAAAGAAAATAATTTCCTATTTTTGTGACCATTACTGGCTTCCTCAAAATATAATAAGTAAACAGTAAGGCAGAGGGTATCATAAGCCATCATATTTTATCAAACTGATAACATGCAAACTAAAGTACTATTGATATTTGCTTTGAACTCTGTTGAACTATGTTAATTTCTCTTCAAAATTATCCATATATTCTTTCAACCATAAACTTGAGTCAGATAAAAATAAATACAATGGATCTTTGTAATTCAATATTTTCATATATATATTTCATATATACATGTTGACTATCATTTTAACCCCTGATACTAAACTTTCTGTTACAAAGTTTGGTAGTCACAAAATGTAGGAAGAACTGTTACATCAGCAACTCAAGGACAATAATGGGGGTGTGTTTATAAATAGGTGACCTGTATTTTAGCTTTCATGGTAACTTTTACAAATTTAATGAGCTGATTATGTGAACTGTAAATGATAATGTCCAGATCAGTGACCCACACAAATCCAAAAAATTACAAACTTGAAAAAAATCAATTACAAGGCCCAGATGCTGTGTATTGCCTGTATAAAGCGTTTCAGGCAAGAATGTTGCATATTAATAATATTATCTAAGCTCAGGTGCGATTTTTGTAATATTAACATCTTGAGGAGAAAACTACATTTATATATTAATAACAGTGTTTCCATATTACTTAATAAATTTGTAAAATATTTTATTTCTTCTTTTTTTTTTCTGGTAATACTGTTAAAAAATAATCACAACTATCGTGTCAATATTTTAAAACTTTGCATATTGTTGTAACAGGTATAGATCTCAGGTAAATCTCTGTGAATTTCTAAGAGAAAAGTCTCAAATCTTTGTCTCTGAAGGCCAGGTTTGCTGGCAGAACTTGTAACCCCAGGGGAAGATCCACACTAGAGAAGTCTGTTCCTGAAAAACTGCAACCCATAGAAATGACACATACCGGAGCAGTTCATGAAAAACTGTAGCCTGTGGGAAGGACCTATATTGGAGAAGTTCATGGAGGACACCATCTAGTGAGAGGGACCCCACACTGAAGCAGGGAGACAGTGTGAAGAGGAAGAAGCAGCAGAGACAGCATGCAATGAACTGACTTCAGCCCCATACCTCTGTGTAACTAGGGGGAGGAGGCAGAGAAATCAGGAGTGAAGATTAGTCCAGGAAGAAGGGAAGGGTGAGGGGAAGGTGTTTTAAAATCTAGTTTTGGATTTTATTACCCTAATCTGATTTGACTGACAATAAATTAAATTAATTTTCCTGAGTGAAAAAAGTTTCATACACGAAGGCAATTGCTGAGTGATCTCTCCTTGTCCTTATCTTGACCCACAAACCTTTCATTATATTTTCTTTTCCTTGTCCAGGTGAGGAGGGGAGTGATAGTGTGGTTTTGATGGGTACCAGGTGTCCAACCCACCACACATGGGCAGCCAAAGGGTACTAGAGGATTGAATTTCTTATTTATAGTTCAGTGACACAAAGCAAGGTTACAGTAAAAAGAAGTTTAAATATTTCAAATCTTTGACTAGTTTGTTTTTTTTTTCCTGATACATCATTGTACAGTGCCCACTAAACTGCTCTCTCACTCCCCCTCCTCAGCAAGACAGGGAAAGAAAACAAAATGTAACATTGCAGGTTGAGATAAAGACAGCTGCTTGGAGAAAAGGAAAAAAAAAAAAGTCATACACAGAAGCAAGGAAAAGAGGAAAAAAAAATTACAAATTATTCCCTACTTCCCATCAGGAGGTGATGTTCAGCCACTTCCAGTCTTCATTTGCTTCATAAAGACAGTCCTTGCAGTAGGAGAGAAGAGCTACTCGTGATTTCCATAACAATTCAAAGCACAAGTAGAATAACTCCCATGTTGTCACCTCAGATATCAACAGTTAAAGGATATGTCAGATAAACTGCCACAAATTAATTAGCAAAAATAAGCAAAACCACAGTTAAGTGAGAATTGATCTGCTCTTGAGACACCACATGTGAAGCTGGGTGCTTGTGCTTTCCCCTAGTAATATTAAGCCATAGCTTTCTTTGCATTGTTTTCCTCTTGCCTTTAACTCATCAGTCTTAATAAACATCACAGCACTTTGTAGAACTAACTTCTTCTGTCTGAACAGGGCCATTATTTACCTCTGCCACACAGTTAACCTTTGCATTGTATTCCATTTTAATTGTGATCTTCAGAACTGAAGCAATCAAGTTTATGCTATCACTAAATTAGGTTCAAGGCTTACACATTCTTCATTACAAGGCCAGCTTCCCACCTGTTCCTGGTTTGCCAGGCTATTTGGCCAAGTGGATTTTGGGGCTCTATAGTAGTTTGAACGCAGACAGAAGCCAAACACCATACAGCTGCTTGCTCACCCTTCCCCAAGCTTGGGGATGGGAGAGAGAATTGGAGATGTAAAGGTCAGGAGACACATGAGTTGAGATAAAAAAAAACCCTAATAATTGAAATAAAGTAACTAAAATAATAATAGCAATAATGGAATATACAAACAAGTGAAGTACAATGCAATTGCTCACCAACCAGTCTGTTCTTGGCTAGACATCCCAGAGAATAGAAAATCCCAAGACCACAATTCAAGAAAACACCCAGCTTCCTATCCCACCCTCATCTATAGTCAACTGGCCAATGTGGGTCACTTTTTCCCTGTCTGTGCTCCCTCACAGATTCTTGTGGACTGGCACATTACCAAGACAAGGTCAGCTGATTTCTTTGCAATGACTAAAACCATCAGTATATTCTCAGCATTCTTCTCTTATCAGTTCCCATACTGAATCCAAAGCACAGCAGTATTCTAGGTGCTAAGAAGAAAAATTTGCTTTATCGCAGCCAAGACCAAAACAATGTCTAATACAATCTGAATAGAACTTCCTTCCATTGTTTCTGTAAAACAGAATTCAAATTTAAAATATGTTGCCAAAATTTTAATATCTTCATCTAGTACTGCTAATGAGTCTGTTATCCGTCTTTTTCAGCCTCAGTAAAAGACATTTTAAATCATGTAGTGAGAAACTATTGGCTCTCTTGTTAAAGAAAGTAGCCTAATACTTTTAGGCTTAATTGAGGAAAATTAGTATGTTATTTTACTTCATACTCATGTTTTCTCTGTTTTTTCCCCTCCATTAATCTTCATTCCCTCCCCTCTTCTATTCATCATAGTGCCCATCCTTCTTTCTTATACACTGTTCATACCCAACTGCTTTCTTTTATCTATCATACATTTTAGGTTCTATCACATTCTATCCTCAGGTCATAGTTACTTTTTCTCAATTCAGTCTGTCTTTTCACAGAATAATAATAAAAACAATAGAGTAGTATTGTTATTGTTAAATTAT
>JAAGNO010026012.1:21091-53740 GCA_033439905.1 Ceryle rudis
CTAAACAAGTTAAGCAGAAAAACTGCAAAGAACACCAAAAGCAGACAAAAACTTTAAAAATCCTGCCATTTTCATCTAAGTATTTTGATATGATTTCGCTTCTATTTGAAATTACTTTCATACGAAAACCTTTAAATTTGTCCGTAGTCACACATTTTATATATGGCTCTGCTAAGACAAATCATAAGCTAGTACTAGTTCTGAGTGTGCCTGCTACAAAAACAAGGCTGAAAAGTAGCATAATTTCTCTAGCAAGTAATCCTCAATGACAAGAAAAATTTTAGCATAAACGTGAGATCGAAGCTCTCTCTATTGATGATGATATATTATGAACATTATGAAAAATTTAAATACGATATTGAGTTATAAGAACCTATAGGATAGTTAGGAAAAAAAATAATAAATTTTAGCTCTGTTATAAATCCAGGCTGTTTTCTAAATATAAAATTAAATAGAGAAAACTAACAAAGGAGATTAAATATATTTTCCAGTATTTAGTGTTACAAATTTGGGAAGAACACTGTAATTTGTATAATATGAGGAATTATGCCTAAAGAAGGAAGCTCATAAATGCTAATAATTTGTTCCAAAGGGACAATTTTTAGTATATTGGTTATTTCAACATACTTATATTTTATCTATAGTCTGTTAAAGTTCATAAGAAGTGGCAGTAACTAGTTTCTGACAGAGGCCAGTAACAACTGACTTCAGAGGAACTTTCACAGCCCGTCAAACTAAGCTTAAACTAATCTTAAACTATACTTAAGGTCCTTAAATCTGAATTCAATTTAAGCTATGTTTAAAACACTGTCCTAAAAATGAAGCACATTATATATTTTATATTGCCTGTATATACTGCAGTCACCATTCAGTGACCATCTTGAGTGTATTATTCTCCCCTTAATGAGAAAGCAGTGCTAAAATTGTATAATCAGAAAATCAATCAGTATTTTCCTGATTGTTGAGCATTTCAATTATTATAGGTCATGAGCTTAATAGTATGTTGTAATTCTGTTTCAAATACTTCATACGAAGTATGAAGTATGTTAGACTAGAAGTCCACATTTTTCTGAAGTGAAAAGATAACTGAATGTTGGCAAAGGGCACGGCATTACCATCTTGCTCTATGTGGTTGCATACTCATACATCAAGAGGGTTACAAACTAGAAAATAATAATTTACATTTTGAAAGTCCATAATACTTTTTTGTTGCTGGTGGTTGTGTTGGTTTTTTATTACAAACTCAATATATTGAGGGAATGGCACATAGCAGCTTGGTTATGCTGTTAGACTTTAACATTTTATAGTAACTGGTCTTGGCAGTTTGAAAAATCTCATGCCCTAAACACTTTGAATGAATATAAACTATAACATTAGATAAAAAATTCCAATTGCTTTCTTCACTATTAAAGTGAAAAATCTAAAGTCCACTTATAAAAGCCATAAGGGTTCATCCCTAAAGCCATGTTAGTGGACTGTTTTAACTAAGCAATAAAATTACAAAGGTCCAGCATTTATCAATGCAAAATGATTGCAGAAAAGTTCTGACAGACATAATAGGCTTAAGAGTTCTTACTAAATACACTGCTTTGAAACAGCTGTTGCTTTCATCATCAATGGAAGTTCCTGAGGCTATTTCCACTATGTTTTGCTTTGCATATGATTAGAACCAAGTCTGGCTAAACAAGCTGACAGAAATGAAAAAATTCTTAATCTAGAAAGGTCATTGTAAAATAAGAGATTGTTGACATTGGCCAAGAATGAAGCTTGATGAAGACTTTAAATTGATAACGCATTACACAATCTTTTAAAATCTTCAGCTTAAAGTTTTGAAATGTTTGTCATTTTCACAAACAAGATTTGAGATTAATAAAAATTATTTTTATTTCTTTTTTAAATTTACTGAAACCTAGGAAAAAAATACTGATACATGTAACAAAATAAATACATTAAAAATAGGGCTAGAAGTGCTTGGAAAATCTGGCTGGATCCTGAGTTTAATGTCCAGACTCCATGAACCTTTCTCGAAGACAATTGTTTTGTGCCAAAAGAAAGAGGCCTATGCAAATGACATTTGAAGAAAAAATATTTAACAACAAAAAAACCCAAACAAACAAACAACCAAAATCACTTTCATTTCCAAGTACTTCTTATGTCATTTTTACTTTCCAGATCCAAGTTAAATTTAAATGTCATGAGGAGAAATAAGGACTGTAATTTACCTTGTGAATGATGTGATGTGACCTTAACTATCTGGAGGATGACTGCTAATGTATTTATTTTTCTTTAATATGTTGTTCATAATGGCCATGAGCTTCTCATTGTGCTGATACTTATTGTTCATTTATTTTGGCTTGTTTCAATTCCTCTTTTTTTATTTATTTATTTTTCTCTCTTATTAGTGTTCACTTTTAGAATCTGTTTTGCTTCTTTTATACAATGTTACTTCTTCATTTCTAATTTGTTGATCTTTTCTTGAAACTGATAATGAACAGTGCAGGAAAAAAAAAAGGACACCGTGGCAATACCTTTACAAAACAACTAAAAGGAATGGAGTTTTGTCATTTCTCCAGAATTTACTTGCCTCTCCCTAGTGTCCCAGCATGGATAGAACTTCCAGCACCACTTATAGTTTTACCTGACTATATATGGGGTTTTTTTTTTATGTGAACTAATCACTAACATTGAGAGAGGATACAGTTATTATGGGAGCTTAACTTTAAACTCTGATGTCACCTCAGGGATTTCAGTATATTTCTGTGATGTCATTTAATTCCCAAAACAGATTTTCTAGATAGAAGATTTTTTTTTTCATTTCAGCTGCTAGAGGTTAAAAACATTTCTGTTGGTATGGTAGTTTAACTGGTAGGCATCTCAGTCCTACACAGCTATTTGTTCACTCCCCCCAGAGTGGGATAGGGGAGAGAATCAGAAAAGCACAAGTGAGAAAACTTTTGGGTTGAGTTAAAGACAGTTTAATAAGTGAAGCAGAAGTTATGCACACAACCAAAGTAAAATAAGGAATTAATTCCCATTGGCAGGCAGATGCTCAGCCATTTCCAGGAAAGTAGGGCTTCATCATATGTAAAATGGAATTTGGGAAGACAAATGTCATCACTCTGAACATCTCTCACTTTCTTCTTCTCCCCCAGGGTTTTATTGCTGAATGTGATGTCCTATGGTATGAAAGATCTCTGTGGTCAGTTGGTGTTAACTGCTCCAGTTGTGTAACCTCACAGCTTCTTGTGAACTTCCAATATACTTGCTAATGAAGCAGTATAAGAAAAAGAGATTAATTCAGAAAAATTATCTATCAAAGACCCTCAGTCAAAGACTTTTCTAAGGACTGAAGAATATTTAGTAGCTACTTTAATTGGTGCATATCTAACTGTAATCAATGATTTTTCAGGTGCTGCTTTTCTTTCAGATGTGAAGAAGGGCTTGTGAGTCTGAAAGCTTGTGTGATTTTCCATCATGACAGCTGATTTAATAATAGATACCTTAATCCACAAATCTTTTGTGCCCATGTTGTTAGAACATTGTGAATGCTAACCATGCACTTCTGTATTTCTTTTTTTTTAGTGAAACTAGGTGTCATTTTTTACCTTGAAACCCAAAAGTGATTTCTAGTTCCTAAGATTTAAAGAGCAAATGAGATCCTTGTAACTAAGAAACAAAAAAAAAAGTATACATTGCTTCTTTCATTAAAAGTAGAATGTCTAGCCAAGAGACTCCAGAATAGTACTTTAGAAGGTTATGTTTTTATAAATCACAAACAGACCACTACTGGAATCAAACTTAAATTGCATTTATCCAGACTATCATTTACCGTAACTTGGAAAAAATGAAATCTCTAAGATCTTCCAAGTACCTTCCTCCTGCTGCTCAAATTATGTTGATTATGATTTGCATGTAAATGGAAAGATAATTTGCATGTTTTGTTGGCTCTGCAGTTTCAGTACATAAGAGTCAGAAGTGAAGCTAAAAAATGCTGAAGTTGTTTGATACCTAAACATATACATCTTAAAAAATTTTAGTTATCTAGGCCTGAAGAGATGCAAAGAATGGGCTAGTGTATGCCTCACAAGCCAACAGCCAAGAAACTTCACATGGCCTCTATCTATTAAGCTGTTTCTGACTACAGTTTACTCATGACTAGATGTACAATGGAAATTTTTACCGATTTCTCAATGAGTCAAGATATGATTGATGATTTCCCTGCCATTGTTTTTGAGTGTATACAATTTTATACTCTATTTCCTCTCATTTTTATTTTTTAAAATCGTATGTCCGTTTCAAATTCTACAGAATTTCCATAAAGCATGTCTTTAAGCCATATCTTTGTTCTGTTGCTGAAGCATGAAATAACAACACTGAAACTGATTCAGTTATGCTAGAAGTAGACTGATATATTCATTATCAGTCTTTTTTTCCTTAAACCACCACCACAGTAAGAACCATCTATTTTGGCTAAACTTGTAGAATAGACAGAATTTATCATCAATAGAAATGGATTGAGCTTTTTCCCTAAAAGAGGTACTTATGAGATCAAACACACACTAGTAAGACACTGTTAAGGAACAGCACTTCCTCTGACTCTGACAATTTTATCTACATAAGAAACAACTTAGAATCATAGAATCATCTAGGTTGGAAAAGACCTTTAAGATCATTGACTCCAACCATTAACCCTCCTCCACACAGTCTACCATTAAGCCACATCCCCAGGCACCACATCTATACGGCTTTTACACACATCCAAAGATGGTGACTCAACCACCTCCCTGAGCAGCATGTTCCAATGCCTGACAGCACTTTCAGTGAAATCTTTTTTCCTAATGTCCAGTTTAAACCTTCCCTGGAGCAGCTTGAGGCCATTCCCTCTTGTTCTATCACTAGTTATGTGTGAGAAGAGACCAGCACCTACCTCTCTACAACATCCTTTCAGGTTTCGATTTACTTGCTTCAGCTGACAATTCAGAAGTTGTTATGAAGAGGGTGTTGGGTTTTGTTGTGTTTTTTGTTTCTTTGTTTGTTTGTTTTGGGTTTGTGTTGTGGGTTTTTTTGTGTTTGGTTTTGTTTGTTTTTTTAGATTGTGTCATTTGAAAAAGGAAGGTATAAAAAATCCTCTCATTTCTTAATGATTTGGATATTTAATGAATACAGCCAAATGTGTCAGCCTAGTTCTGTAGTCCTTAAACTACTGTAGACAACAAATGGTAGATGGAACATAAATGGGAGAACATATTTGATTACATTATAAATCAATTCAAGTTTGTCAGTTTTTAAATTTAGTTATAAAGCCAAATATTTCTGGGCATGACTTCCTGTATGTATCAGCTTCAAGCCCTGATATTATCACCCCCAGGTTTCAGAGATCTGCAGCATAAAACCTGGTCAATGACTGTCTCTTTTTAAACACTCAGTGAGAGACTTATTTGTCTTAAGTGACCAGTGAAGTATTTTTCATTAATATTAGGTCTTTCTTTACTTCTTCCTTTCTTTTAAGTCCAATTTTCACTCCACATTTTACATAAGGGTACATCAATGACACTGAGAATTAGTACAACGTACTTCATTATTCCTGAAGTCAAAAGGGAGGGAATGGTTTTGAAAACACATGGAAAAGAGAAAGAGATCTTATGATAAGAAGGCTTTTATTGCTTGATTTATTTATATTTTTATTTTTAGATAGTATATTTCCCTGAGAAATACAGACAAGACTATTAAAAAAAAAAAATAACCAGAAGAGAAGATATTTTAATCTATTTTTAGATAGTAATAATCTCAGAGTCATATCTAGCTCATAAGTGTAATGGAACTCTTTTTCTAACAAATGGTGAAAATTATAAATTCATGTTTTGTGGAGACTAGCTAGCTTTATTTACAAGGCAACCTTGTATTAAAGAAAAGTCTGTATTTGATTGTATAACTTGTATATTGTTATTTGCACCAATTTTAAAAACTGTGCTAAACAACATAGTCTGTGCTGATTGCTTTTTACATAATTTTAGCTGATTTTCAGATATATATGCAGCTATCTTCAGCCTTTCCTTCTGTTGTTGAAAATTTATTCTAGCACTATGACTGAAAAGAACTAGCACCACAATTATGAGATGTTATTTAATGTTGGCAAAGGCGGAACAGACAGCTTGGGCAAAATGCAAATCACTGAGAAGTTTGTGATAGAAATGAGTGTAAACAGATGGCTTGGAGCGAGCTGAAGTATTGTTAAATTTCTATTTTAGGATAATGGAAGAGCTCCTATTTAAGAATTTTTTTAATGGAAAGAAGCAAAACACTAACTTTAAAAAGTCTCCAGTATGCTAGATCATGAGAGCTGAATGAAACTTTTCATAAGTCTTATTTGAAACATATGGCTAAGATCCTGCAGCTGGCTGTGAAAGGCTGAGTGCATCTGCATACAGCACTACTAGGCTCTTCAGAGATCTGGAGAAAAGGCACCATGCTTCTGGAGGAGAACAGTAAAAGTCACTTCATCTTTGCTGCTACTGTCCTCAGGCACATTATCTGAGTGATGTCACTAAACACTCACTTTAACATCCTTGCTCCCTTTTTGCATTCCTATCAAATTCTACAACATATATTTAACATAAGCATTTGCACAGTTTTTCAGTAAGACTGGACTTTACAGAACATGATACATATCAAACAAGTTTCTATTTAAGGTTATAATATTTAGTTACAATTATGTACCATAGTCTATTGCTATGGAGATGTTCCAATTTTGTGTAATTTTGTAGAAGATTGCTTAACATGAATGTACAGACAATTCCACACAAATTATAATCAATTCAGCAACCCATTTGTTTGGGGAGATTGAGTGTACAGACCAGTCTGAAACATAATAGTCTTTTATGTTTCCTAGAATTAGCAGTATTTCTTTGTGTTTTTTTCTCCCCTCTGTATAACAGAATTGAAAATAAAAACTAGGTAAATGTGATACTAACTGGTGATGTGTGTCTAAAGTGTGTGCTGATCAAAATAATGCAACTGATCCTTAACTCTAAAGAAACAGAGAAGGAAAAAAAAATCAACATGTGATTATACTTAGGCCAACAATAAGTTTAATCAAAATGTAGCTTCACAGCTGAATATAGCTAAAATTACATTAAATTACTTTGTTTTCTTAAGGGGTTATTAGAATTCTTCTAATCTAAAGGAAATCAGTTCACAAAAGTCCTAAGTACTATCTTAACTCTCATGTTAAGCTCTTACATTTAAAATTGATCTAAGTTCATCTCACAGATACTTGATGTAAAATTAATATATGATATGAAATTACTATTTTTTTCCTTTTTATGTAAGATATTGTTTCTTAAAAATACTTTCATAAGTCTTTTCAAGACTCTGAAAATCTTTAATAGCTATTGCTCATTTCTGAGTGGAGAGAACTAGGGGATAAGTGCAAGTAATAATTTCTTCGCAATTTTGGACCTTGTACCCCCCTACTTTTTAGAACAATTTAACTTCTTACCTCACTGATGTCATCTTGGAAATTGCATTGTCATGGAAGGACATTGATACATTGTATATTGTAAATATTAATCTAAATATCCTCTGCTTGTCTAAATTTGGACAACATAGAAAATAAAATTCAGTACCAATAGAGCTTCTATAAACTATCAATTCCCTTTCAAAGCTAACACAAGGAAACAAATAGGAAAGTAGCATATACAGTGTAGAAGTGCATGAATCTTTTGTTTTCACAGCTTATTGACATCTAGGTTTTTAGTTTTGATAACCTGATCATTCTGTTCTGTGAAACAGATCAAGACCCTGTACTACAAACACTGATAGGTTCAGAAAATAAGTATGTGTCTAATCAGCTTACCAACTGTTAATACTAATATTAAGAGAAAAAAACCCAAACACAGTCTTCATTTCCACTTTTTCCACCAGTAATATTATTGGATAGTAAATACTAAAAGAAATGGCATTACAAATTTGAAATGATAAAGTGTGTTTGAAACAAATCTTAATTTTCTAGTCTTTAAAAGAGTTCATCTTGGGAGCACATCACATGCATGTAGCTAATAGTACTTAGCTATAAATTTCTAGACACACAGCCCTAAAGCAAGGTTATATAATACAATTACTTTCATGTTTCAAAAAGAATATCATATAGAAATTCATTCATATAATTATTTCCATTACAATAGTATTCCTCTGAAGATTCTCATATTTAAATATTTCAGTCCCCAGTGTATGTACTGAAATGACATAAGGAGTCACAGAATTTTCCAATTGTTCTTTTCAATGAAGAGATGAAATATGAGAGGGAACCAGACATCAGCAGGTCACCATAAGAAAAGGTCATACCCTCTGCTCTGTCTAGAATCTTCAGCAAATTGTATCACAGTTTTAGACATGCATCTGTTTCTCAATTAGAGAAGCTAAAGCAGCAGACTCCATGGAATTAGCCATTTTGGTTAGTAACAAATGTTGAAGCTTACATTTTCCATATATAGACACCGTTTCATACTTACAGCTTCATCTGAGTTGTTCTGTAAAGGCTACAAAGCAGGAATTTAGGAGTCAAAAAAGAAAGCCTTGGAAAGTACAAAATCCAGAACACTACTTTTCACATTTTACATTTCTTTTTCCTGTTTTTGTTGATATATTAAGCATATTTGTGTGAAAGTATGATTTCTGTTTCTCAAGTTGATCTTCCTGCACAGCTTATTCCCCTCAAATTATAAACCTTTATCTGTGATATCACAAATGTTTACTATGGGGTAGTTTGTATAGACTGAGTAAAGAATGATGAGGTGAGGCAATCTCTTATATTCTTTATTACTTCATTTGCTTGATAGCCATTTATTTAATTTGCATGTACTAATGTTGGGGTTTTTTTCTGCTTTTCCTACTATTTTATTGTGTGTCTTGTAGTCTTAATTATCCACTTTGTCTTAAGGAATTATGGTGGATTTTAGACATCCTAACTTAGACAAGTTTAGCTAAATGTCCTAAAATTAATGGCCAGGATACAAACATGGTGAGACAATAAAGGCAGTTTTTTCTTACTATGGTAAGTTAGAAATCAGTACGGATTTATGGTTTGGCTTGTGGGTGGGGGGTTTTTTTGTTTGTTTGTTTGGTTGGTTTTTTTGGTTGGTTGGTTGGTTGGTTGGTTTTGGGGGGGTTTTTTTGTTACTCCAATAATAGACATCACAGAAATCTACTTCCTGAATGATGACTATTGTTACTTTTATTTCCAAAACATATCAGGTATTTCATTAACTGGTTGCATATTTATCAAATTTCTGTCCACATAATGAGATGAATTACTGATGACTTTTTATGTACTATTTGTTTATGAACAGAGACCTATCCAAACTCTGGTAGGTAATTCATCACACTGGAGTCATCTTCTCGTTATGTGTTGCTACAGAAATTGACTAAGTAGTTAGTATTCTGATCAGCTATGGAAATATAATTGGTAGAAAAGGCTGACTCTACACATTTATTAAGGGGGATAAAAAATGAAAGTCAAAAGTCAGAAGGAGGAGCAGAATGTATTGAAACAATGGAGGGATGAATGAATGAATGAATGAATGAATGAATGAATGAATGAATAGGTCAATGAAGGTTTTAAGGCTCAAAATTTGTTTTCAGTTCACACACTGTATTATACAAGCAACAAATATGTCATGAATCCCTCTGGTTTTAATTAGTACCTTTCTTAGTTTAGTAATGAGCTATTACATTGTAAAATAGTGAGAAAAGATTTTTTAGTATCCATGAAAATATTCTGGTTTGCACAAAGCAATGCTGCTGAAGAAAGAACTACTATACCAGGTAACTGACCGGTTTATTCTTCAACTTAAGATGGAAATGTAATAAAAATTAATAACAAAAATCCAGGCCCCTGAATTAATTCTTAAATACTGAATCAGGTGATAGAAAAGTAGCAAGAATACAGTATTAGTACTCTAGAAATTCCCAGTATTCCTATGAGACTTAAGAGTTATTTTATCTTGAACTAAGATTCAGAAAAGATCTATATTGAATATTCTTCTTCATTACTTAGTACAACAGTCTCAGAGTTATAATGGAGTTTTAACCCAGATAATACTGGTAATATATTTTGTTTGTTTGTTTACTTATTTCTGACAAGATAGCTCACCAAATTAGACACTGTATACACATTACAAAATCCTGCCTCAGTTTGCATGCCTTAGTGGAGACAAATTAATATTTTACCTTCTAAAATTTTAGTTCAATTTTGCAAATATTTACTTAAAAGTACTTGCTAATGCTGATATCAGAATTATTAATGAGTTAACTTATGAATTTTTTTTGGTGGTTGTTATCTTTTTTGTTTTCTTTTTGTTTGTTCTTTGGTTGTTTTTAGTGGTTTTTTTTTCCTCTGGAAGGGGTATAACATTACATTTGAGTGTTTCATATTTTTCTGGAGAGTAAGTAAAATGGTGTGTTGTCTATACATGTCATTAACAAAATGGTTGGCTTGTAACACCAATCCCCATATCTGTTTAGCAGTAATTAATTCTTCAATTCATTATTGATAAATCATTTTGACTAAAGAAAAAATATTTTCAGCATCAGATTTTTTTTTTTTACTTGGGAAAGTTTCAGTGAGAAGGATGTTGTCTTCTGTAAATAATATATAAAATAATCATGTTGCTTTAGTGTACTTTGTTCTTTAAATATGCCAACAGTATTATTGTAGCCTTTTCACCAAGTTTAGTGTATAGTCATAAAATTTTGATGCAATATAAAACATATAGGACTTTGAACTGGAAGCTATCTATAATTAGATATTAATTTTATTTGAAACTAAGAACAGAGTTATATATATTTTACTTTGAGGTAGCTCTTTTTCTTCACATTTCCAATAAAGATAAATATAGGTGACAGTACTCCAGAAATATGTGCTTAAGTAGTAAGAGAGCAGTTTTACTGAAAACTAATTTATAACTGGAAAGTGGATCTCCTGTGTTGGTTAAACCCAGTAATCAGCCCAGCCATGGACTGCACACATGCAGCTGCACACTCGCTTCCCCCACAAGTGAGACAGAAGAGAGAATCAGAAGCATGAAAGTGAGAAAACTCAGGCTGAGGTAAAAAATTTAACAGGTAAAGCAGAAGTTGTGCACACAAAGAAAAGTAAGAAATTAATTCACCACTTCCCATTTACAGAAAGATATCCAGCCATTTCCAGGGAAAGGGTTTAGGGCTCCATCGTGCACAACGGTCACGAGAAGACAGACACTGTAACTCTGAACATCCTCTCTTTCTTCTTCTTCCTCCAACTTCTATTGATGAGCATGATGTCCTATGATATGGGATATCTCTCTGGTCAGTTGGGGTCAGTTGTCCCAGCTGTGTCACCCTCCCAACTTCTTGTGAACCCCCAGCCTACTCGCTGGTGGGGCAGTATGAGAAACAAAGAAAGCCCTGACACTGTGCAAGCACGTTTCAGAAGTAGCTAAACCATTGGTGCATTATAAACATTATTTTAGTCACGAAGCCAAATATCTACTATTTTTTTTTAATAAACTCAGTAATTATTTTCTCATTTATTTTTAAATTCATGTGGCCTTAAAACATGTGCAGATACAAACATATTTCAAAATTCTTTTGTGGCCAAGGATGGATATCTGAGGTTTATTAAATGACAGTTTTAACTGCTAAATAGCATAGGTTTGTAAAAACATTAGTGTTGCATGATTTCATATAAATGTAGAACTATATGCAAAATAGAATAACTCTGTATCTGAAGTTTTACCAGTCCTATTAAGCAGCAAGAAATGATCACAATATGAAAGTAATGCAGAGAAAACAGGGTTTCAAACACTAAAAAGAAAATCTTTTGATATAAATAGCTTTGTTAGCAGCAGCAGCAGCTTCTAGTGAATTGAAAAGTTACCCTAAACTATTAAAGTATTTTGAGGAAGTGAAATGCGAATACAGAATGTGAACTCTTCCAAAGGATCCAGTTCTAATTCACACAAATTAATTCAGGGAAGCACTGTTATCTTCATTATTCAAGTTATCAGTATGGACACCTATGGTTTTATAGTATCTGAATCTACAATAAATAGACATTTTAGAATAACTTTCAGTTGTGATTGTTATTCTGGTATTGACCTTATATGACCTTAACTAGAAAGGAGTGCACACACAAACACAGGTATCTATAACCACCGTAGTCTGTCAGCTTGGCTGTACAAAATCCAAGTGATTACATGATTTTATACATCAAAAATACCCATTTACTCTTTTCTTACAGGGATATTAGACAACTGCCACATTTCACACTCTGACAGACACAACCCAAAATACTGACTTTCTCTGACAAATATTTTTTCAAGTGAAAAGCAGGCTCAGTGAAAATATGCAAATACCTACCAGCTCAGTGAGGAAAGGGAGGCCACTATCAATCCGTTATAGCTTACATGTGTAGAGAAAATATTTACAGGAAGGAATTTTGTCTTTACCAAGGATATCTGTGTAAATCAATTCTCACTCTTGGATAGTGGAAAGAGATAGGGTGTCTCTTTGCAGATGACTGAGCATTAGCAGGAGATTGTCATAAAAGCAAACTTTTAAAGCATTGCTTCTGATGGATCACGCTTGGAATATATCAGGTTTGAGTTCACCAATGCCTTGGTAACTAGGTAACCTTGGTAAGGCATGACCAGCCTTACCCTGGGCTGCTCCTCAAGCACACCCAGAGTCCCTATCCCTGTGAATGCTGTGCCATTTGCTCTACCTGTCTCCAGCTACATCACAGCCTAGACATAGACTTCCTGATCTGAGCAGGAATTAAAGCCCAGAAAATGAAAAATATACAATTATTACATAATCCCATCTACACAGTTATGTTGGTTTCAGTGCCAAAATAATCTTATCTTTTTTTGATTTATAATTATATCTCAACAGCCTGACTCAACACAATCTTTGCAAAAACATGAAAACAAATTTGCCCCATTTAACCCTTAGGTTTTCAGAGATAAATGGTTGTTTCCATATCATTAAGTTCAATACAATATTTATTTGATTACATTTTTTAAATTTCAATTCTTTTTCCACCAAGAAAAAATATTTCTGCAAAAGTGACTTTTAAACTGCAAAATACATATCATTTGAAAGACATTTATCAGGGGAAAGGTATTCTGTCTTGTGTTATTTTCTCCTCAGGTTTATAATCAGAAAAAAAACAGTACAGGCAAGGAAAGGAAGAATAAAATGAGCAAGATGTGATCTTAAATTCTTTGTGATGGTAATGAAAAGACCTATGGTAGAACAGAATATATAGCATTATGCAGAAGTGGGGAGGTTCTTTCTAGACAGCAAATGAAATAGAGAAGTTTGAAGAAAGGACAAGAGTTGACTCACTTTTCCTGTTTAGTACTTTTCCAGTACTAAAATAAAGTAATTTAAAAATTGTCATCATTTTTAATTATCACAAACAATACAGTTTACATACATTAACAGCTAGCCCATTATTATACTATACTGAGTAAACTAGATATTGTCACTATGATAATACAGGATGGTCTTTCAAGTTGTTACCGAACTCTTGCTAACAAATAATGACTAACATAAACAAATGTAATGGTTATATGGCAAAAGGAGAAAAAATAAGCTATCTCTATAAAATATATCAGCATTTTGCAATATTGGTTGCTACTAATGTCAAAAACAAATTAATAAATTCTGCAAATGCCAGACCATAATGGTATTTATCAGATATATTTTAGTAGAAGAGAGAATTGATTTTCCATATGTAAGAAATTACAGTGCAGTGTGGTAGTACACATTTGAACTTGACTGAGCCCATGATTAATGGTACTTATTTATATTTTTAATCATTTTCTGCTATTTATGAATGTAAGGTTGAGTTAATGAAACATACATAGGAACTGTGGGATACATTCACCCATAGATGCCAAGTTTACTATTTTGGCAGATCATAATATTATTTGTATTTAATTATTAACATAAATATAATAATAACAAAAGGATATAATCTGCTTTGTACCTGTCAAAGACATCTTTGCATGCAATTGCAAATTTCTATGTGAATTTCCAAAAGTGTGATGTATTACCGAATAAACTTTTTCAGAAAGAATTGCTGTATGGTGATTTGGGAAAAGAGATTGAGGGAAATGTAAAGATTCTCCTTAACTTAGACACCATTTTTGAGGCAAAATATTAATCATTAATTTCCAGATTTCAGGTTTTTTCATCAAAGCCAGAAATCAAGATACTGAAGATACTGACTTTAGAAGCTCAGAGTTCTATGGGAACTTAATTGTGTGAATGTTATCTGTCTGATCACCTGGTGTATCTGCCTCTGCCACTCATTCTTAAAATCTTAGCTCTTTTTCTGATATTTTTCCTTTGTATAACAGCATAAAGCAACATAACATAACATACCCTCTTCTATAACATAACAGTTTTCATTAAAGGGCTTTGCCAGAAGGTGCTATGCCTTCATCAGACCAATGACACTTTGATAAAGCACTAGTGCAATACATCATCAAGGAGCTGCATAAGGTGATGTATTGGTGTAATACATCAAAATGCCACCGCTCATGAGAGGCTTGATCCTGTTTCTGTTGAATAAAAATCTGTAGAATATTAACATTGAGTAAAATATTTTTTTGTTTAAAAAAAAGCATCAGGACCATATGCTGCTTTATACAAAATTTGGTTTATATCTTATTTTTATCTTTTAAAAATCTTTTCAACTTTGCCACATTTAGTATCTTAATTTAGTATTTTAATGAATGCTTATACTATAGGATTTAAAAAAAGACATAGTAGATTATCAAATGTATACATATTATTCAGCTTCTTCAAAATCATTAGGGATTTATGGGATAATAAAGGGAGAGGAATTTGAGTTTCTTGGCTTGCATTGTGAGATTCAGAGTTCACTGCAATGGAAATAAAATCTGAAGCACTGGCAATGTAAAAAATATTTGTGTTAGAAATTCCGTAAGAATCTGAGACTATAACAGCATCAATAATGGCCTACTTCACATATATCTGCCCCTGACTATGCCTAAATACATTCTCAGACAAGAATAAAAAAAACCCAAACAAAACAAACAAACAAACAAAAAATCCAAACAAAAGCACCAAAAAAACCCCACAAAACCCCAAACCAAAAAAAAAACACAAACAGAACAAGCATATCATTCTAGCAAAGACTTTGCTAACTATCTTTGTCAATTTTGTGCTCAGTCTCACAGAATGCTTTCCATCTACCTTTTTACAGCATCCTAAGACCTACCAAAGCACCCTGGGGCATCTCCTAGCAGTATACGCAGAGTTTTGAGATGAGCTGCAAATGCAAACTCTTCATGCTTTTATGACTGAACATAACACTTCCCTGCCTTTCTTACAATATCTTTCCAAAAAGATGTCACTTTAAAAATTAGTTGCCTATCAGGCAATAATTTACAAGTGACTATATATGCTTTCATTGTAGTATTTTCTCATACTGAGTTCTGGAATTGCCTTTTTCCTGTTAAGAAAGAGGAAGGAAAGTTCTTTCTGCAGGCTTAATATAATAGGTCCAGATTCTTTCCAGTGGTGTAGTTACATGGTTCTTAGTGTCATAAAACCCCCCAGATAGTCGTATATATCTTTTCACTGTCAATGAAAAACTAATTCTGCATTGCTGTGTAATAATTACCACCTGGTGAAATTCACCCTAGTCAGTAGAATTTGAGGCTGTCTGTTACTTAAGTCCTTTCCAAAACATAGTTAGAATTATAATATGATTTTTTAAATAACGTCTGACATAGACCCATAAAATCTTTTTAGCACCAGATTTCTTCTAACCAATAGTGAATACTCTGTTACAGGGTGGACTGCATTATATTTTCTAATTTATGTAGAAGCAAAAAACCTAAAAAACATACATGTTGCAAAAAGTTCTCCTGTTTTGCTCTGTTAGGATTTTCAAAAATGAAAACAACTATTTCATTATAAAAATACATACAGTTATATGCATTAACACCTGAAGTTTGTTATTCACTTTTTGAATCTTTAGCAGTAAATTTCCTTAATTAATATAATTGCCATAGACATTAAGGCAAAGGAAAAACAAACATGGAAATAAGAAAGCTATTGAAGTGAAATTCAGAGAATTTTTTGAAGTTTTATCTAGTTGCTTTCAATCCCTAGTCTTCAAAAAAATCCTTGAAAATGTAGCCAAATGGATTGAGCTGTCTTTGAGTTTGCACTCTCTTTGTCTTTAGTTTTGATTCCTGGGCACTTTCAACTCTTACATTTTAACTTTTGATTTTCTAATGACAAACTGCAAAAATATGCTTTAATATGCTTGCTTTTTTACTTACTTTTTTTTTCTTTTCAGAAACAAACTAAAGAAAATTAGTTTACCTTTATAAAACTTAAAGCAGTATACTTTTTTTTTTTTTTTTCTGTGATTCTTAGGATATTGAAACTAAAGAAGTGAAAAAACATTTTTCTAAGGATTGTGTGGATACTGGATATCATAAAATAACATTAATTGAATATTTGAGTCACAACATTATCTAAATACTGTGAAGATCAACCCTGCTGCATGTCCAGTACGATCTTATGCTGCACAAATCCTTTGGCCACAAGATAACTTCATCCAGCTTATTAGAAGAGAGAAGCCTGTAGGCAGCCTATAGGTACCAGCATTTATGCCACCTGCATGGCTTTACCTTTATCTAAATGTGCAGCAAGTTCTTGTGACACTATCCTTTAGGGATAGAGTTGTTTTCTTGTAAGAAAATCATGTAATATCTGGAATGACAAAAAAAGAAGGGAACTTCTGTCCATGGACCAGATCTGCACAGCATGCCACTGAAAAATCTATCTGGTGTGTATCCAACACTGCACGAAAGCTGGTTTCTCACCATATAAAGAAACATAAAGATTTGCTTGCCACCTGTAGTATTTATTTATTTTTATTGTATTTAACCAGCTATTTTATGAAATCATTTGTTGTTGAATCTTTCTTATTGAGATTTAGGTAGAACCTTGCATCACTTCTCTCTCCCTTGCTCCCCACCCATGCTGCAGAACAGGTACTTATTTTCCTAGTAAAAGCAAAAATAAAATCATAAATCTACTACCAGATTCCTTTTATGAGTCACATACTACATAACTATAATTCAGCTTATACATGTACTGAAACTCTTAGTCTTTCTTTTTCACTTTCATACAGAATGATTTTTAAACACAGAAATATTTTTAAAAATTATACAGCTATTAATTTCAAAATTTTCTTTAATTTCTAAGCAAGTTAAATTATTAACCAACAACATAGACAGGTGATAGTTTTTAAGACACATGTTCTCCTAAAAATTTTTTTCCCTGTGACATTCTGTGTTGCGAAGTCCGTGACATATTCCCTATTCAGTAGAACATGTGCATGATTTTTAGTTTGTGTCTCATGGATAATCATTAGCAGGAGTTAGTAAGAGACAGGAATGGGATTCAGGAACTGCATTCAAGAACTCACAGATTGCAATCAGAGGGAGAAGAATGGTCAGAGTTCTCCTCAGTGCCAGCCATAGAAGAAGAGGTCTTGACCCTAGTGATCCCCTAGCTTTGTCTTGATTATGACAGATATGGAAGGTCGCTCTGGATGATATTCATTCCCTCCAGCATTTGATCTCACCACACAGTTTGGTAACAATGGCAAACTTGCTGAGGGTGCACTTAAGCCCACTGTTCATGTTGCCTACACAGCTGTTACACAGTGCCAGTCCCAATACCAACCTGTGAGGAATGCCACTCATCACTGGTCTCCACTCAGACATCAAGCTGCTGACCACAATTCTTTTGAGTGTGACCATCTAGCCAATTCCTTATCCACTGCATGGTCCACCCATCAAATTCATGTCTCTCCAATTTAGAGACAAGGATGTTGGGCAGGACAATGAGAAATACTTTGCATAAGTCCAGGTATGATGATGTCAGTTGCTCTTCCCTTATGTAACAACGCTGAATAAATATTTATTTCTGTTTGTTTCTTCTCTAGTAACTGTATTCTTTGAATACAGTCAGTTTTTCTGCCTTTACAATCAACTCACTTCTTTTTAAATGAATCAGTAAACCAGTTTTATGTTGTCTTTTAATCAAGTAAACACATTATTCTATTTGATATTTGCATAGATGTATTTTGATGCTATAGAAAAGAAAATTATAATATGACAATTAGAAACTGTGCTCAGTTTTTATTACCTGCTTCTGAAATGTTGTGGTTTACGGGTGGACAGACTGAGTGGGGTGCACAGGTGACAGCACTGGGACCATGAGGAGTCTGAGAGCAGCTGTTACTCCCTCCCCTTCCCTGCCACACTCCATAGAACAAGGAGACATGAAGGTTGGGGCTCTGGGACCTGTGACAGCATCTCGGAACCATGTGCATTGCGCAGTCCATCACCATCCAAGATCAAGTTTTGTTTATAGTTTTGTATCCTTCTTCCCTTAATACTCCTTTTTTTTTCTGTTTTTCTCCTGTTATTCATTAAATTCGTTATAATCTTAAATTCCAGTCTTGGGTGAAGCATTTTTACTTTTTCCTTCTTCCCCTTTTTATCCTCCCCTGGGAAGGAGGGGGGAAGGGGGCTAATCCTTCTCAGTGTTTCATGTGAGCTTGCCCTGAGACTTTAATGGAGACAGAAAGGATAGAACATCCATGATTTTTCCATCTATAGTACAGCCTAAAATTATTTCCATTAAAAAGAATGAAAAAAGAACAGCAGAAGATCCTGAATATCATAATTCCTCCCTGTAGAAATGTTTCCAAACAACTTAGCTCTACCTCAGATGGTCCAGTAAGCACATCATGATGACAATCCAAGATGTCAGTCAAGTTCTATTGGCTTAGGGTACCTGCAGGTTATAAAACACCACAAAAAGTTTTGAAAAATGTAATTCATAAAGCTTTCTGAAATATCACACTAAGAACTGAATACATTTACATAGTCTATCTGACATCATCCATATATATGAATCATTCAATAAACATTAAATCTGAAAACAATGCATGTAATATCATCAGAAGTCTGCAGTGAAAAACATTGCTCTAATAAGTTCTGCAGATAGTCAGAATGTTCACAACTTTCTAGATTTTTTTTGTTTTGACATAAATGATCAACCTTTTATATATAACTTCAATGTTTTTAGATTAAAAGAGTAACAAGAATCAAAAAGCAATATAAATATACTTTACACAAGAACACAGAGCACACACTACTAACTTAAACTCAGCAGCAACAAAAAAAAATCAATTAAAATTGACCTTACTTTTGTAGTTGGATGGTAATGAATAATTTAGCCTAATAACGATAATTTACTAATAATCTATTTGTTTTCTATTCAATTTAAATGATGCAGCTGAGCATAAAATCTTATTGGAAATTTTGATGTTAGAATGTAGTTAGTGTAAGATGAGGTAAAGAGAAAGGCAAACTTTCTTCCTGTTTCTAGAAACATTACTAGCCTGATATCAATTTTGGATTTTCAAAATCAAATCAACTGTATACATACATATTATTTTAGGGTGTATGCACAATATAATAAATTGCTATGGTGTATCATTGGTGATAAAAGAAAGAAAATTGCAATTTGACAAAACAGAGAATGTAAGATTAGTACTAGCCATAAAAATTATTTTTCTGGAAAGCTATTAAAAACAAGCAAATCTTTTAACCCACTTATATTTTTACAATAGTTTCCAACAGTAGAAAATACTATCAATAACACAGAAGGAAAAATAATAAAAAATTAATTAAATCAAAACTATTTGATTTTCCTTTCAAGTGCTCTTTTGATGAGAATAATGATGAGTTAATAAAATAATCTGTTAGACTACGTTACAATCACATACTTGGTATTACTCATACTTTGGAAAGTATTTCCACTACAGAAGTGAGTAATAGTATTTAGTGTCCTACAAAATGTCAGCATTTCTCCCCAAAACGAACTCAATATAATCTTAAACTATAAAACATGTCTTCCTTTAAGTTCTTCATTTGCATATGTTAATACATGAGTTAATACATCTGCCTGTCCGTAGTCCTTTTGATTGAATCGCTCTCACCTGAATCTGAAAAATTACCGTACTCAGAAAATATGTAGATATTTTAAGATTATCTCTAGAGTTAAGTGCTTCTGAATCAGACATCAGAGGTGGTTATGAAATGCAGCTTCCCTGAGGACTTTTCAGGGTAACAAGATATGCAACATACTCTATGCAGTTATTGCAGGTACTTTTCTTTCTTTCCTTGCATGATTAGAAACCAAATATCTGGACAAAAGACAGAATACATTCATTAACCTGTGCAATAAAATCAATACATCAGCAAAAAAAAAAAAAAAGACTTAGAGCTTTTTGCTCTGTTGTGGTTTAAGAGTGAACAGACTGTGTGGAATGCACAGGTGGCAACATTGAGACCATAAGGATGCTGAGGGCAGCTGTTATTCCCTCCTCTTCCCTGCCACACTCCATATAACAAGGAGACAGGAAGGTTGGGGGCTTTTTTTTCCCAGGTTCTGGATGCTGCAAGGGCATCCCAGTAGGGCTGTCCCTGGCCCCGGGTGTGCTGTGCGATCCATCACCATCCCAGAGGGGGTTTTCTATAGAGCTGTGAATCCTTCTTCCCTTAATATTCCTTCCCTGCTCCCCCCCCCCCCCATTTTTCTACTGTTATTCCTTACATTTGTTATAGTCTTAACTTCTAAGCTTGGGGGGGGCATTTTTCTTTTTAATTATTCCCCTTTTTATCCTCCCCTGGCAGGGAGGGAGGGAGGGAGTGGGAAAGGGGTTAATAGAGAGAAATCCTGTTCTGTGTTTCATGTGGGCTTGCTCTGAGCCTTAAATGGAGACTTGCCCACACTGTGTTTTAAAATGGTATCAGATGAAACTTAATTCTAAGAATAAGTATGCATATGATGAAACATTCTGTTCTGTAAGAAGTGATCATTAGTAATAACGTGGGGACCTTAGTTTCATTTAATATTCTTCTATTCATAATTATACTTATGTAAATTTTCTGAGCTATACAACAATTAGTTTTTATTGTGTCAGCTGTAATGATTCAAAACTGTTTTGGTGTTGATTACAATCAAATTTTTGTAAATACACTTAGGTTTAAATACGTAATATAATCCAAGTCCAAGATATTGGTATCATAATACCCAGAAACCTAAAAGTATAGTTATGAAATTCTTTAAAGTAATAAAAATATACTTCTGCTACTGAGGAAAGTTCATAAGTTTTTATCAGCAAAGTAACTGATAGAGGAATGGTTATTATAAAATTGTGATCTCAGGATTATTTCTCTCATATATCTGGTATTACTCCAAACCATCCTTCCTGTCTAAGAAGGTTATGTTTAGTAGTCCGAACAATTTTTGAAGGCTTTTAACCTACAGAAGATAAATTTCAGCCCTATTTACAGCTATTACTAAATGATTTGCATAAAAAAATAAATAAAACCGAGTCCTTTAGTAATTTATCCAACTTCAGTGTTTGTTCAGTGTCACATGTTGCCTCTAAAGAGTCTGTTCACTGTAATTGTTCAAATGACATAATTCAATTGGTCTGATGAGGAAAGTAGATGCCTGAAATTGTAGTTCAAATTCAGGTGAGGAAGACAAATTACCAGTTAAAATAATAAAAATCGTTTTTCTCTAAAGATTTTAAAACTGTTATTGCTCCTATGAGGACAGGCTGAGGGAGTTGGGTTTGTTCAGCCTGGAGAAGAGAAGGCTCCAGGGAAACCTTACAGCAGCCTTCCAGTACCTGAGGGACACCTACAGGAAAACTGGGGAAGGACTTTTTATAAGGGCATGTGATGAAGTGTAAGAGGCAATGGTTTTAAACCAGAGCATGGTAGGTTTTGATTAGGCATTAGGAAGAAGCTCTTTACTATGAGGGTGGTGAGACACTGGAATGGATTGCCCAGAGAAGGTACAGTTGCCTCATCCCTGGCCGTGTTTAAGACCAGGCTAGATAAGGCTCTGAGCAACCTGGTCTAGTGGGAGGTGTCCCTGCCCATGCAGGGGGCTTTGAACTAAAGGATCTTTAAGGTCCCTTCCAACTCAAGCCTTTCAATGATTAAATGCTAATTTCATAATTCTGGAAATCATCACAGTCAGTATACTGATTTTGAAATTTCTACTTCTCTAACAGTGAAGCAGTTTGATACTGGAGTATCTGTTGACTTTTTTTTCATGACTTGCCACGATTCTGAAGTAAGCATGATCCTAGTAAGAAGGGACAAAAGCAGTTTTTAATGTTGTTATGGGTTTCAACATGAGACTTCTAAAAACATCTCAATGGAGGAAAAAAAGATTTAGTGTATTAGGTGCATATTTCTAGGTGCACATTAATGTTGTCCATGGACATTGATATGCTTATTATTTCTGTACAGTAAAATATACACATATATATTGCACATATAAACTGAAATATAATAATGATTTTTTTCTCCTATTTTAAAGAACAAGTTTTTGCATGCACAGTGTTATATTCCCTTATAACTAAGCAGACATTTTCTTACAAGGTGTAGATAAATCACTTTAAAGGAACTGGGTTTTTTCTGTATCTTTAATGGAAATATGTAACTCTTCCACTTACTAATTTTTAAACACTACGGCTTTAATATTCTGAATGAATACAGAATTGTTACAATCAATTTACTGATTTAGCGATTGTTGTAATAAAACAAACTTAGTAAATTTTGAAGAGAAGAAGCTTACATGATGAGAAATATTTTGGAATAAAACATAAATTTTTCCTGAGCTGAAATAGTATAAATCCCAGAAGATAGCTACAAAGATATTTTTAGGATAGGATGTACAGTGTAATTCCTCTTAAAAATGATTGTCTGATAATACAAGGATCCCAGAAGACAGCACTCTGTAAGAATAAAATACACCAACAGTAAGTAATTTGTGCCACAGATGCTGAAACTTGGAGAACTCTATTATTCTCTTTCTTTGTGAAATATCCATTAATAAAAAAATATGCGTTAAATAATGTGCATTTGTTGAGCTATGCCAGCAAGATGATTCCTAAGAGTGATATTGTGTGAACTCAAACCACACATCAGGAGTCAACTGGCAGAATAACAAGTGAGGTTTTGTGCCAAGGAGGAACAATCAAGCAGATATTTATTCTGTGACAACTAAATCAGAAATTCCTTGAGTATAAAGATAAGGGAACTACATAATGCTTTTATTGATTTTTAAAAGGCACTTGATAGAGTGTGTCAAAAGGATTATCCTGCATCTTGGAGTATTACAATATCCTACAAAGCTAAGAACAATTACCCCTGACTGACTTAAGAATATGGAAAGCACAGAGAAAGTTAACAGTTCACTCTCTTATTTTTTTTCTCCTCAAACGTTTCCTTTCACTTCATCTAGTCAACCATATTTTATGAGTACATCTGAAAAGATTGATTAAACAGAATTGTCAGGGCTGATCTCTGCTTTCTGGTCTGTATTAATCCAGTAAGTTGAGCTTTTAGAGCCAGCTCATTGAAACCCTGAAGACAGTTTGAGATTTAGATTTCAGTTTGGGAAAAGGCAAGAAAATACTGTCTGAATAAAATGAATAAGCTAGGTAGAGACAATAGTAAATTTGAACCAGAAACAGATTAACTACTTCAAGTAAAAATGACCACATGCAATAATGCTATAAGAAAACAAGACTCTTGACTTAATCGACCCAGCAGTAGGGAAAAAATGGAGAACATGTAAGATATATCAAAATAAAATCAATACTGTAATACAGAAAATTTAAACTTGTCATGCTTTAGACTTATGTATATCAATCTAAGAGAGAAGGCATTTTAACAGACTAGAAACTAGATACAGAATGGATGTTTTGGAACATTAAACTTGTAGGGTCTAAATTAAGCAATGTGCCTGAACCTAATAGGATGATTCAAACTCACTTCTTCCTGCACTTAATAAAGACTCAGCAGACAAAAAAGGGGTTCCTGGGAGAAGGCGTGTTAGGTACTCAAGGTCCCTTTTTTCTTTTTTCTTTTTTTTTTTCAAGAAGAATTATCTACCAGGAGAAGTGCCTCAGGATTTACTTTTTTACATGATATTTCTTCATATTTCTTCTGCATTTATATAGGATATGGGGTATTTTGGAGATTGAGAGATCTTCTGTCCTAGAAAACCCAGATCTATTGTCTCCTTGGAAAATATTTGAGTTACTCAGGTGAAAGATTGATCAGGATGTACACCATCCTCACTCCTCATATTGAAAATTGTGTGTATATTACTGTAGTTTTAGCAAGAGTACCGGGATCTGAAGAAGAACAAGTAAAAGGGAGCTGAAATCTGTATATTGATGGTGTCTCGTGTCCTCACTGTGTACTCTCCGACTTTTAACTTGATTCTGTTTTACACAATTATTGAATATAAAAGCAGAAATGTACAACCAGAGAAATAGCTCATGTACACAAACTTCTATGCAGATCTGGGTCCTCCTAAACAGATCTATGGTGCCAGAAGCATTTGGACAAAGCAGCAATATATTTGTTCTCTTACTTTTTTTGTATTCTAGAAATCACCATGAATCAGTCTTGATGAGAAATACAAAAATGTTATTCTACTGTGAGTATATATTCTGCTTGGACTTCCACTGCATGAATATTTTTTCCATAGGAGTGTGCATCTGGGATTTTAGATACAGGCTGTGAATGATGCTGTGATAAATCTTACTAGTTCCTCTTGTGTCCACCAGCCTCACCCATCACTGTTCATGACTCTCCTCCAGGTTCAAACAGTGAAATTCATGCTTAATTAAGTACAGCCACTAAAATAGAGTAAGAAGGACATAGGAAATTTTTTTTTTTTTTTTTAACAGACATTTGAAAAAAATTCCATTGTGACAAATGTCTAAATGCAGAAGAAATGATGCAGTCATGTAAGTCTGTAACCAATATGGTTATATTTCTGCTGAAAATAGTGCTTTATTTTCCAAATGGCAAACATGCAAAAATAAAGCATTGGTTAAGCAATTGAATAAGATTCTGGCTGAAAAAAACCTAACTCATCTTGTAAAACAAAAGCACAAAGACCTTCTGAAATTTGCACAGTAACTTGAGAAATGAAGAGGAATAACTATAGGAGGAAAAATCCACAGACTGTATCAAGTCTGACTGAGATGGAGTTATTTTTCCCCATAGCAGCCCTAATAGTGCTGTACTTTGCACTGAGAGCTGGAAAGGTGCTGATAACACACCTGTGTTGTGGCCACTGCTGAGCAGGGCTCGCACATTCAACATTCCACCCCAAGTAGAATAGGGTGGACAAGATCTCGGGAGGGGACACAGCTGGAACAGCTGACCCAAACTGACCAAAGAGATGTTCATACCATATGATATCAGCTCAACAATATAAGCTAGTAAAAGGAGCAACTGCTGATGGGAAGTAGAGAATAAATCTTTGTTTTCTTTTGCTCCCATGCACGCAGCCTTGCTTTGCTTTTCATTAACCTGCCTTTCTCTTAACCTACGAGTTTCATCTTATTTTCTTCTCCCTGGTCCAGCTGAGAGGAGGAGAGGGAGAGTGATAGAGCAGCTTGGTGGGCACCTGGCTCCCAGCAAAGGTCTAAACCACCACACAGACAAAAAATACAGAAATGGTCACAATTAGGAAGGCTATTGGACACAAGAGAGAATCAACAATGAAAGAGGAAATGGACTAGTCAGCAACAGAAATTACACAGTATTTTTTAGGTCTGAAAATGGCAGGGGTGAAAGCAGGGAGGAGTATAAGTAAAAAGGACCGTCTATAAAAGTAATCAAGATGTAGATCCTAAACAAAACAGAATTACTGCTTCACTTTTCAGTAAGAAGAATCTTGTTAGCTGATTGGTATGAAGCTGCAGAAATGGTAATTAAAATACTGCAGCAGGAAGCAAATGTCAGAGCTGAACCTCTTCCGTGCTCCAGTGAATGACCACCCCCTCAGTGAAGAACCATCTTGGTTCCCTCCTCTGGACATACTCCTTTTTATATTGAAGAACCCAAAACTGCACAAAGTACTAAAGGTAGGGCAGCACCAGTAGGGTGCAAAGCAGGACAGTCACCTGCCCTTTTGGCTACCAGGGCACAGTGTTGACTCATAGTCAGCTTGTCATCAACACAAGCCCCCCCATCTCTTCCCACAGGGCTGCTCTCCAGCCTTTCATCCTCCAATTTTTATGTATAATCATGATTACCCCAACTTTGAAACCATGACCAAGAAATTTTGAGGAAAAGTTTAGTTGACCTTGGTCAAAACTATCACTCAACCTTTTGTATAGGTTAGTAATATTATCTATGTAATGGTATCTTCTACTGAAAGTGTTCCCTGATAGACTTTAGCTTGCTAATACAGAAGACAGCTCCTTCATAATGTCCAAAAGGCCTCATGAAATAGAAAGAACAAACCAAAATACTTCTTTGTACATACCTGTAGCTACCGTCTCACAGACTCCAGATTTATGCCTCTTGTAGATGGAGACACTGCCTTGACAGCACTATTAAAACTGTCATTTCCAGACAGTTTTTTTAATTCTGAAAGATCTGGGATGCTTTTATCCCTTTTAATATTAATGAATAATAATAATCTTTTTACATATATAAAATATAATTTACACATAAGTGTAAATTTAAGAGGAAATTTTTATTTTGTTACTATTATTCTGAATGAGTAAGGGTAATTCTATATGACACTAATAGTACTTATGAAAGAAGAATAAACATCATCTGAAAAAGACCAGACAGACTGGATTACCTTAAACTGAACTTCTGAACAAATTTTGACATAAGGAATAGTTACAAAAACCAGAGGTTTGAAGATAAAAGGAAAGCACACATAACAAGAACGTACTTACTGTAGGATTCCTTCCCCTTGAGAGGGAAAAAGAAAGGTAAATTGAAACAGAATGCTAGTGGATAGAAAAGTGAGCATAGACAGAAAGTGTATATATTTAAGATGTATTTGGGAAAATTTCCTAGGTGCCACTCAACTAAGTTTTGAAATACAGGTTACCAAGCTCTGAAGGCATGTCTAGAATGTTACTGATTAACAGGAAGAAGCTAGAAAGTTTTAAACAAGGAATCATGTGATAGTAGTTTGCAGCATCAGTAAAGGCCATTTGTTACCCTAATTCTGTGTCCCTAAAGTGAGAAACCATCATAAGACAAAAAATGTGATTTTTATAACCAGGAATATTTCATTACATGCAGAGTCAGGATTACTATGAATTTTTAGACATTTCTATGATATGGCATACTGCTTATATTTTATATATCATGTTAATGGTAACATCAAACTAAATTTATAATAGAAAATTTTCTGAACCAAAATATCTTAATTTCATTCTTGACTTGTAGCCTTTCACTGCAACTTTATAATCTGTAAAGAGAATGTAATGGTTGCTCTAGTGTAACATTTATGTACTTACATATTCCATTTGAGATTAGAATGATATTATTAGTCTAGTTTTTACATTTACTTAATTTATTTTGCTTTTGCAGGACATAGCAAGACAATATACAGTAATTATACAATAGACATGGGGAACTGCAGAAACAGTAAGTTTTCATTATACAGATTCATCCTGAGAAATTCTAGGGAAAGAAACTTATGGTTCTGTGATTAACTGTACATTAAAAATGTTACAACAATATTGTTTATAGTTCTAACAATTACTGGCAAGCTGGATTAATTTTTGAGGTGGAAAAGGAAGAGATATTGAGATCATGTGAGCCTTTTTCTTGCATTTATTTGATACTTTTTTATTTGTTTATATTAAGTGAAAACAATTTTAAAATATATAATCTCACATAGAAAGCATAGAGAATGAGAAAAAAAATATCTATTAAATATCTATTCAGTTCCCTTTTCCTACTTTAAACTTCTATGTCTGTATAAAAATAGCTATGAATACTGCTGTTTTCTTTGGTGTTTCTTATAAACTAACTCCACTTGCCTGTAATTAAACTAAGAAAATTAAGGAAAATGGAACCACTAATAGTTTCCATAGTAGAAATTGATATGATGGTGTTGATATATAGATTAAGTCCCTAGCTCCATAAATGCCCTGCATGATAATAAAGCACCAAAAAAAAAAAAAAAAAAATTCGTCTGGTCACTTGGAAAGTATGTTCGCCAAAAGGGAGAAAAAAAACACTCATACACCACCAAGAAAGAACATTTTTAGTGTAAATTGTCTCAGGGAAGTCTTGTATCCAAGGGAACCGATGTGAAAAAATTTCATAGACTTTCAAGATGCATCATCCTGTTCTCAGGCGAGAATTAAACCTATTCTTGAGACATCCGACCAAACACCACAATCCCCAGAGAAACCAATTGTTCATTCACATATCTGACTAGTAAGACAAAGAAAGAGTATGCCTCTTCTGGATATCCCAGTTGGAATACTAGTCTATTAGTCTACTAGTTTTTATCTTTTTCCAGGAAAGTGGTACTTTCCCATCTATGATTACTGGGAATTAGACAGTATAAATAACCTGATGAGGTAGATGATAACTATATATCAAATACAACGGATGGTTTGGGCATCACTTTATGATTCTTTTCAGAACAGAAGCCCACCAAAAGTGTACAACTGATTTAAGGAAACATTATGTTCAGCTCCATGCCAAGAAACACTGTAAACAGAAACTACAGTGTGTGTGATAAGAAATTGAAAGGATAAAAGCCAGACAATCATTGCTAACTGCAAAACTTTTCAACACAGACAGGATTAAATATAATTTCCTCAAAATTAACAAAAATGTTCCTTTCCCTATTGTTTTGGGTGCAAGCAGAGCAACCTGGACAATTATTAACATTCTGGGTAAGCAAACTCTTAAAGAAAGATAAGCTTATAACATGGAATCAAATAATATCAAGTAAGTACAAGAGAAAGTAGCTTGCTACTTAAAAATTTGTAAACAGCACTGTAATTGGTGCTGTTGTAGTAGATGGAGTGTGTGTTCAAAACCAGCAGAATTTTGCTTTATAATAGCAATTTTGAAGAGGTTGATAGTGAAAATGGCTAAAAATGCATTTTACGAATCATGAAGTTTATTATTGCAAAGGACAAGGGTTTGTTGAAGGTTTTATATAATTATTAGGGCACTGTTTCTGAGTATTGAAAGAATATAAGCTCTCTAGCATGAATCTCTTTCCTGTACTGTATCTTCAAACACAAAACCTTTAAGCTTCAGATGTTAGAGAAATTTCCCAGACTTCTATGGAATTTTCCTTAGAGGTCTTGCCAACAATGACAGATGACATAAGAAACAAAACATACAGGCAAGAAAAGAATCAGAAAAATGATGAAAATATAGAAAATAAGGTATCTGGAAAGATAAAGAAAAGATACATTTAGCAATATGATGATAAATCTGAACTATAACGCTTTAACACTATTGCAGAGGACAGGGAATACAGAAAAAAATGTAGACAAAGCAAAGAAGCAATACAATGAAATGAAATAACTGATCTCTATAGGTTTAAAAAGATCATTTCAATGTATCTTTCAAAAGAAAAAAAAAAAAAAGACTCCAATATATATATCACAATTTAATTTTAGTTAGTTTAATTCTTTTATAAGAAATTCTGCAAGCTATCTCTTGCATTGGATTTATCAAAACTTTCATTACTATAATTATTATAGACTCCAGCTACAAGAAACAATATCGTCACCAGCAAACATCTACTTCAGTATGTTGATTACATTTAATATGGATGGGCATATATAAGTGAGAGCAAAAAGGAAGGGAAGATTTTAGGATATGTTATCATGATGCTGAGTATCTTTACAAAACTTCCATTATCTCATAGCAACCAAGTGCCCCATTTGGACTATCTTCTATACCCAAGTAATAAAATAGTAGAAATAACTTTGTTTTCTGCAAAGGAGATACCAAGGTAAATGACAGCAATATGTGCATACAGGTGAGTGGGTTACAGAATAACCCAAAATGAAAATGCAACTACAAAAAGAAATTAACTCCAAAGCAAAACGCCAAATTTTTAACCAAAATATCAGAATATTTCGTTTTTAGCAAAAGTACATTGAAATAGTTAGTGGGAAATTTTTACAGAATGGGGCTTTTGGGGGTTGTGTGGTGTGGTTGGAGAGATGGAAAGGAAAAAGATCCTAGCTATAGGACTTACACTTTGTAAAACTAGTGTTGCTGGATTTATACCACACAATGTTTCACCTACAACTTGTAAAAAAAAACCCCTGTATCTATGATTCCTACTTCAGTAAGAAGTGTAAAAGAACATTTATCCAAACGTATTTTTGACTGAGTTATAAATACTATAGCTTTGAATAAAGTAATCTAAATATTTAAGATATTTCACCTAATTCATTTCAGTCTCATATAAATAGTTTAAAATACATCATATTTTCAATAACTGGGCACCAACAGTCCCTGATTGCCCCTGTCCACTTCCCTCATGCTGCCAGCTCCCCAGGACCATCAGCCCCTGCCCTAGTGATACTGCAGCAGGGCCAGTCTCCAGCTCCCCACAGTCCTGATGTGAACAATCATGGTCCCCACAGAACCAGGTCCCCTCACAGGTCCATGTCACAGCCTGGACTTGGCCCATTCCTCTCCCCAGGGAGGTGCCTGGTGCCCAGGTTTGGGGCTGCCCCCGGTGCCCCTGGCTGCCCTGCTCCCTGGCCACCATGATGAGATTGGGTCCTGGCTGTCAGACTCTGTCCTGCCTCCCCTGGGGACTGCTGGCCTCCCAGACATCAGAAAGCTACTGATCCATACTTCTCCTTGAAAATTGTTTTTAGGAAAGGAAAAGAACCCAATCAGAAAAGCCCCTTGCCCTTCCAACCAAGCCAAACATAATCACACTGATGTAACTGAGTAAAGCCTATAAAATATGAACAAATATTAAAAATTATGCATTTAGTTGTGAACTGTAGATCTTGCTGGCAAGAACCTACTGTGTTAGTGCTTGGTAACAAGACCAATACAATGAGCATCCCATTTTTAATGTAATTCTAGGAAAATACTGCAGCAATAGCTGGAGAAGCAGCAAAAAAATAAGGAAACCTTTAAACTAAAATAAGCAATCATTTCCTCCACATTTCCTCAAGTGATATTTAACACTCTGGATTCTTCTTTTCAAAAGCACCAAATATATTTATATTCATTATACTCTAGATGCAAGCTTAGTATACCAAAGTCACAAATTTATTAAAAAAAAATCTGTGCCATGCTCCCTACCTGCAACGGGAGACACAGGAAAGACATGACTGGCAGTGTTTTCACTGGTATTTCTATCTGCTTCAGTGTTTGGTTTATAATGACGAAACCAGTTTGCGTTACTTCCAATATAATACTAGTTCTCTGTGGGGTTGATAGAATGCTATCTCACACTATCTGGGTAAAGCACCTCACTGATATTAGACAGTGATCGCAGACCACATTTTAATATGTGTGTGAGTTTGTGACTCATTCACAATCCTGAAGTATAATAAATAATAAATAGGAATAAATAGGAATTATTTTAGTACTTAAGAACTTTATCAATGTTGCTAATAGCAGCTTTTAATCAGTTTGAAAAATAGCAGAGGTCTCCAAATAGTATAAAAGAGCTTCTGAATATAATAAATGATTTGTCATTGCAACTATTACTGTGGTACCCATTTGTAGAACAAATCACTTTGGTGATATTTTCTAAACTTCATAAGGTGATGTAATATCTTGTTAGCACACATCATTTTAACTAATCTTTGATGCAGTATTTGTAAAGTATAGTAAGATAAATTAATAATTGAACTCTAAATTTTTAAGAAATATCTTTTAATTGAAACAATTGAATATGGCTAATATTTTCTTCAAAGAAAGTATATAGAATTGTTGAAAATGCACATTTCAATTAATCATTATTACTATTAAGACTGTGAGTACTGTAATTATGTTGGATAACACAAAATCCCAAGTACTTCTGTATTTCTACCTGTATTATCTTTGAATTCTTGATACAAGGAGACTTTGAAATTTTAATAGAAGTTTTGCTCCATACTCCTACAGTAAAACATGTTTCTAATTGTGTTGTGATATTTAAAAATTATTGTACAAGAAATGCAATGATTACAAAGTTATATGAGCTTGCTGTAACCTTCTTTTAATTACAGTTGTTTGATGTTAACAGCAATCTTTCTCGTTCTTATCTATGACTTCAGTTTAAGTGTGGATTTTTCTAAGTTACATTTTCTCCATGTGCAGAAGAGGTTCTATTTCATGTTTTAATTATCTGTGAGCTACCTTATTTCCATTCTGATCTATGGTTTACTTTGTTGCCCTGGTGCTTAATTCAAATATGATGTTATTTCAATCATTATAACCTATCTTGTGTTCAGGGGGTACTGCCTGTATAAAGATTTCCTCCTGCACAAAGTACAGACTTGGGGCCTGTTGCCTTCATGTGAATCACTGAATTTTTGATCTTGTAAAACAAACAACATCTAAATCCCATCTTTTCTGCTTCTGATGTTAATTTCTGTTTTTAAAGAGGCAGATTTATGAAAGAGTGCTGTTGAATTATTTTTTTTTAAACACATACTTAGTTAAATAAAGATAA